>JBBPMG010000004.1:0-207478 GCA_038090195.1 Boletellus deceptivus
CGCAGCGATGCGGCCACTGCAGGTCGAAGCCCGGCGGCCTCGAACAGGCCCTGGTCCGGTCCACAAGAAGCAACACGTACCGCACCATCGCACCCTGGCTGCTGGCTCAGGTAGCGTGCAAGGATCGCCTTCGTACACGAACGTCGTGCTGAAGAAAGAAAAGACATCTGGGAGCACGTGACCATCCGACGACTGAATTACATTACATGTCTAAATTACAGGCTAAGCGAGGATGCAATCGGGACTGAGGCACGGCGGGTCGTATTCATGCGCGAGGATGGAAGGCGAGGACAGTAGAGACATAGCCAGTCTTTGTGTTGAGAAACAGTAACAGTACGCAGCACAGATACACAGACTCATGCAGCATTGCCACTGCCACCACTTGTGTCTGTGCTTCTTGTCAAAGAAGGCCGCTGCTTTGGGTAGATTTCTTCCTCCTCCGCTGCCTGCTCGCCGTCCATCCTCGCGAGTTCCTATTCCTCGTCACCAATGGGGCGATATGCGCTCCTGTCATCGCGGTACAGGATTCGGCTCACCCAGCCTCTCTCCGCAGGATTACTCTTGGGTCGTCTACCAGAACTGACCGACAGTCGATCAGAATGGACGCCCGACATAAGAGAAGCACGCTCAGATTCGTAGTCAAGTCTTTCCTCTGAAAAAAATTAATTAATTAAACCATATCCTGGTTGAATGCGTAGGGGGAACTCACCTTCGCCGAACACAGCATCCATTTCTTCCAATGGGACACCCATGGTTTCGGGATACACTGGAGCAGTGTTAGTTACCTACGTACAAGAAAGACAAAACTAGACCAACAGAAATACACGAGGACGAAACTGCATGCACAGTAAAAGCCGTGCATGGGGTATAACCTCCATGTAATAACGTCTTGTAGGTAAGGGGTCGTTTCTCCAACAATAAAGTTGAAGGCCCTACGTGCAAAATCAGTCAACGCGGGGGGTAAGCCGTGAGGACTGCACTGACCAATTGGTTGCGGTCGAGATAGAAACACCTTTGGACCGGAAAGTTAGAGGCATGATCTAAGGAATCCCATTCAGTGTATAGATCGCCGCATTCATTGATCAACCAACTTCAGGTGGATAGAGCCATGGAATTGGTCCCCAGCTGCAAAGAGATGAGTAAAAATGACTGCATGACAACATCCATACCTGTAACCGAATGCGGCGTTGAAGATGATCACGCAAATTACAACTGCTTGAGGAGTTTCCGGAATATCGATGTACATCCACCACCCCGTGAGGCCCAAAGCAACGCCCATCTATGTGACTGTTAGGTTCAAACCCAGTCTATGCGGGTAGGACATACGACAACGGCTCCTGAAAGAAGGATGGACCGACGACCCCAACGGTCTACCAAGTACCAACTAGATGCAAAATGTTAACAAGAAGGACAACCATACACGCGACATACGGTGGGATGGTGCTGAGTATGTAAATGATGGCGTTGACGCCCGTCATGAGAATGGCATCGCGGCCAAGCCATCCAGCCTCTGTGAAACATGTTAGTCGTAGCCTGTCATATAACTCGGTCACCTGTACCTTCAAACACCGAGGCTAGCTCGCGATATCAGCAAGAACTTTGACATGTCTGGCAAACGAAGACTCACGCGCATAATAGGAGATTACTATCGATGGACAATTTTGTCAGAGACGGGTAATAGAGGACGCGACAACGTACCGTTGATCCCATTCTTGCAGGTCATGAGAACATCAGTCATGATATCAGGCAAGAAACTGTGACGCACCAATTGGGCAAAAGCTTGAGATGACATGGCGAGCAAGACTCGTCGTTTATATTTTCTCCACATGGTCGAATACCCACGACCCTCGCCAAGCTCACGCTAAGAACCAGAATTGAATTGCGGTGAGTAGACAAACGTAACCGGATATCATGCTTACTTCGGAAACCACTTTTTCTTTGATTTCCTGAAACTCTGCCTGTGCAAGCGTGTCGTTGGGGTCCCCACCATGCAGATCCACAATAACGCGCATTCCAGCCGCATCTTGATCAGTATCGATCAGCCATCTAAAAAGTTGCGTTAGAGCTTTCAGGTTACACACTTTATGTTTTCGCACCGTGGGCTCTCCGGCATCACAAGGCTGCCAAGTGTAAGGATGGTTCCGATGACACATTGGATAAAGAGGGGTATCCGCCAAGAAAGATGCGAGTCGAGGAAGGAACAAAAATAATCAGTCCACTGCAAACAAAGATATGAGTTAAGAAGGCCGTTGGAAACGCAGACTTACGACTGAAGTAGCATAGCCAGCAATATTGCCTGTGAACTCCATGCAAGCAAGAGCTCCTCTCTAACTGAGGATTAGACGGGTTCCGAAGACGCGAGACTATAAACGTACATGGCTCGGAGGAGAAATTTCGCTCTGATATATGGGGACAATGGTGCTAGAAATTGTAGAATGTAAGCATAAATCTGAATTCATGACACGGATATTTACGATAGCAGACCAACACCGAAGCCACTGATGATGCGGCCGATGATCATGACATAGAACCCGTTAGTGAATGTCTGAACAGCACCTCCGATAGTGAAGACGAGGGCACCGACAAAGAGGGTCCCCTTTCGTCCCATTGTGTCGCCAATACGACCGGCGGCAATAGAAGTGACTTGTAGGGGTAAGAAGGGGGAAGGAGAACGAAGAAATAGACATACCCAAAGCGCCCAGCTCCAGGACTGCGACCATGGTGCCAACTTCTAGAGGACCTGGGGTGTTGAAAAACTGCCTGAAGTAGGGTCCGGTGATGATGCCAGACATGACACTAGTTCGAGCGGTAAACGGACGGGGTAGACGGGTGATAGTGTAGAAGGGAATTACCCCTGATCGTAACCAAACTGGAGACCCGGGACGGTGAGCGAGGCAAGGACAGAAGGGGCAAGGGCTGCACGCACGAGAAAGACGCCGAGACTGGCGAAGATGGAGATAGCATAAAGGAGAGGCTGCCCGACGAGCCTGGAACGGGAGGGGGGGGCAGGATCTGCCATGGTCGCATTTACTGGAAAGATGATGGGGGGGGGAGGACAAGATGGGTGAGGGAAAGTAAAGTGGGATTTACGCGAACAGGTGGAGTGGCCCGAAACAGCTCCGCCGTCCCAGTGCCAACGCCACAGCAACAGCCCACCATGCCCCGCTCAGACCTCTCCGACACGACGTCCTACGACGAGGACGAGGACGAGTACAGGCTCGCCCAGCAGGAGTGGCGGGAGAGCGTCGAGGAGCTCCAGCAGCTCGTCCTCGTCCTTCTTCTCCCCTGGCTGGGCAAATTCCTCGGTCGCAAGACCAGCCACTGGCGTGCGTTCGCCCTTCCCCCCTCCCGAGCGCCGTCCTCATCTGCATCACAGTGTATGCCCGCTACCTCCAACTCGGCCTTGGAACCGCGTTCTTTTTCGGTAGATGGCCTCTATTTTCGCGGTGAACACCACACACATCAGAAATATGTTCGAGGTTCTACCCTCATCTTCCACCCCTTGCGTCTTCTGATCCTCCAAACCAAGCTCGCCAGCGCTCCATACACGGCCCGTTCCCGGGTCATGTCCACCACCACCGCATCTGCCTCTGTCCACGCCCCCCTCGCTATTAGTCCACGTAGCAAGATATACCATGTATCTGGACCAATCGAGACTCTTCTCTCAACCATCTTCCTGTAGTACCCGAGTGCTTCCTTTGTACCCTCTGATGCCGGGTTCTCCAGACACGCTTTGATCAGCACATGATATCCAACCCGGTTGAGAGGCATGTTCCGCTTTTTCATCCTCTCCAGTATGTGGTGCTTGCATTGCTTCGCCAACGCTAGGTCGCGCCAGTCATGGCGGTGCAAACTCGTCAGGATACCCGTGTACGTCACTTCGTTGGGTCGCACTTCGGGGTTCCTCTCCATCTTTTGGAGAAGATCCATCGCTGCCTGCAGACCTTGTTCTGTGCCCTCCTCCATCTGATGGTTGATGATCGACGTAAAGAAGGCTACGTTGGGTTCAATGTTCTGCTTTCGCATCAGGCTCAGGATGGCATCTGTAGCATCTGTACGACCAACTTTGAGCAGCGCGGAGAGTACTGTCGAGAAGGTGTAAACATCGCCGGCTAGGCCATCTTCTTTCATCCAATCCAAAACACGGGAGATGTTACGGAACTCGCCTCTTCGGCCGTGATAGTTGAGCAGGCTGTTGAACGATACCACATCAGGCTTGGGGCCTTCCTCCCGCAACCTCTGAAACAGCGCATGGGCATCTCCATCCCGACGATTCTTCAACAGTCCATGGAGCACAGTGTTATAAAGTGTCAAAGCGTCCTGTTCACTTGGTGGCAGACCACTCGTGGGCCTCGTTTGAAAAAGAGTAAAGTACTCCATTGCATCTTCCGCCCTCTGTGCAGTGAAAAGCACAGAGATCATAGCGCGGAACGTCGATGTGGTTGGTTCTATACCCATGGCTAGCATTGCGCGCCACGCCTTTTCCGCACCGTTAGCTTCCCCAACGCGCTCGTACCCGACAAGGAGGGCTGTCCATGTAATCACAGTTGGTTGAACCCGGAACCGTGTCATGTCATCCCAAAGGGTCTCGGCCAAGTCCCTACAATCGCACTGAAGGAAAGCGGTCAAGATCGTCGCCCAGTGGATTTCATTCAGAGCTATGGGTGTCTGTGGAGATAAACTGGCTGGACTTGGTGCGATGTACGGCTCAGGGCCACAGATACCATCAGTGATGGATTGATAAAACTTCTTGAGGCCATGGGCATCGCGAGTGGCAGCGAACAAGGAGGCACGTGCTGTGATGAAACGTGGTTCAAAGACGTGTCTCGCTATGCGTAGCCTGCGGACATATCCCTCTACCTTGCTGGTCAACGATTTGCTGGAAAAGGTCGAGAGGAATTCGTTCACGAGGCGCGCGGAAATCGGGGCAGGGTGCTGCAGGTATGCGCGTAGTGCATCGTGGAAGGAGCCTCCGATGGCATGCGCAACGACAACGGCGAGAAGGATGGATGGAGGACACAAGCAATGGGAGTAAGAGGAAGCTGGCGAGTCCATCACCAGCCCGTCGACATCGTGATCGTGATCCGAGGCAATGATATCCGGAGAGAGGGGTTTCTTCTCGATGGCCTGTAAATACCGCGCGTGCAGATTTAGCGTGACCGCGCAATCACCGCTTCGCAAATGGGCAGCCATGTACGCAACCAGAGCCTGGGGAGCACCCCTAGTCGCAGCGTGAAATGCAATTTCCTCTATGATGACGCGGTCACGATGATCCCAAGCCTGGGTTGTTTGCGGACAGAGTGTTCCCAACTGCTCCGAGTACCTGCGTAGCTGAGGTCCAAACAGCGGCAGGAGATCCCTGTCCCGCAAGCGCGACCAATGGTCCCAGACGCGCTGTGCATCACGGGCCGAGAGAGCGTGTTGAAGGCCCACGAGAGATTGATTGAAGAACAGGATGTCGGCGTCTGGAATGTCTCGGGTGGGGTGAGACAGGTCATCTCGCCGTTGGCCTGGAGCCAGAGGTTCGGGCACGGCGGGGGGTCCGGCCGCGGCGAGTACGCTGGCAGGCCTGAATCCGAACGCACGAGGGGCGAGGAAGTCGAAGAGATGGACGCTGCGGAGTGACCTGCGGAGCATCGACTCGAGCGTGGTCGCAGAAAGCTTTCTTCGGGCGCTTGTTTGTCCCTTCTACCCGCTCGCTACGATGGGCCACGGAAACTCGAACAAGCTGTACATCACACACGCGGAGCACGCTGGCGACCTCGGTCAGCACTCCGCCTCGTCGTCGGGCTACAAGGCGTGCGTGTGTCCCTCTTCTCCTGCACCCGCACCGTTCTCAACCGGCCCTTCGACAGCACACAGCACGTCCCGTATCCCAGAGCGCAGACGCCGTTTGACTGCTGCGCCCTGTCTTTCCAGCCATTCGAGCACCCGGTCTGTGCACGCAACAAGGATGGAACCGGTTTTGTCTTTGACCTCGTGAACATCATCCCCTGGCTGAAGCACGTCTCCTTCCTGCCGTGTCGACGCCTCGTCTAACGTCATCTCTTCCAAGGCAGCATAACAACACAAATCCGATCACTAAAGAGCCTCTGTTCCCACACGACCTCGTCACGCTCAACTACTCGCGGAAACCGTCCGGGGAAATCCACGATCCCATCTCGTTTAAGCCATTCAGCGAGCATTCCCATATCGTCGCTATTGCAACGACCGGCAACGTGTTTCTGGCAGAGAGCACCAGGGGTGGCACGGATCTTTTGGAGGACACCAAATTTAAGAGGTATACGCCGAGACCCACATCCCTTGCAGATTCTGAATCGACACCCTAGTGATGACGTGATTACTCTCCAAAATCCGCATGGACTCCCTCCAGAATCCCCGCTTTCTGGGGCCGCCATCGTGGCCATGACGGCAAAGAGTGCGGAAAGGGCAAAGACTCTTATTCCAAAGGGCGTTTCCGAAGCCAAGAAGCCCGTCCCATGTTAGTATCCATTCTTTCTCTTCTCTGTAATCTTGGACCATTTCACAGGGAACATCTCTCCATACTCCACTGGCGCCCCTGGTGCTTCGCTGACATCAACCTCGGTGGATCCCCAGACTCAGTCCTCTAAGCTTCTTTGGGATGAGGAAGAACTCATGTTTGAAGACATATCGAACCCTCCAAAGGGCAAGGGTAAAGAAAAGGATGTAGGCAAACGTCGGGCTTATGTCCGGGTCATCACCAGTCTTGGCGGATCTCTCAACCTGGAGTTATATTGTGAAAAGGTTTGGAAGAACCATCCTTACATGCACTATCCTCACTCGTCACCAGGCCCCCAAAACCTGTTACAACTTCCTCATGCTTGCCAGGGCAGGCAAGTACGACAACTGCCTTTTCCACCGGCTAATTCCTGGATTTATGGTGAACGATGTCATACCTTGTCGTCACGTTCATCCATTGACATCCTTGCAGGTTCAAACCGGAGATCCAAGCGGGACGGGTGCCGGGGGACAGTCGTACTGGGGCACACCTTTTCGCGACGAGTATGATCTGAAAGGTGCCGCTAGGCACGATAGTCGGGGTGTTGTTGCAATGGCGAACAAGGGGGCCGGGACGAATGGGTGCGTACGTACTCAATGGGTAATGTTCGTGGACATTCACACTCGGAACAGGTCCCAGTGGTACATCACGTTCAGAGCGACGCCGCATCTTGACAACAAACATACCGTATTCGGAAAACTGGTCGGGGGCGAAGAGGTTTTGGATACCCTGGAAAAGCTCCCTCGGAAAGAAGGAGCCGAGCGGCCTGTGAAACCAGTGCGCATAACGGAGGTTGTTATGTATGTCGGAGCTGCTTCATCCCTCTCCTTCTGGTAACCGTAATCCAGCCATCAAGACCCATTCGAGACCTACAAGACGCGTCTTGCCAAGAAACTCACGCGACAAGCAGAGGCAAATAACGAAGCTTCTCAGAAGGCACCGGCTGACAGTATCAACTGGTTTGGGGTCAAAGTAGGCGCAGGCGAAGAATCATCAGGTAGCATCTCCGGCGCCGCCGTCGGCAAATATATCGTCAGCAAGAGACCGCTCGAGCCGGAAGATGTGAGCAAGGACTCTCAGGTACAAGAGTCTAAAAAGCAGAAGCGGTTGGGTTTCGGTAATTTTGAAGGGTGGTAATATGGGACGAAGAGCGGCATCCGGCACCCTCGACTCTACCGCTTGCTCTACGGTAATAGAATGATCTGTACCGTGATGGTGACCAAAGCACGATTGCCCGATATTCGTATGATGCGGTTAACCGGGTATTGCCACTCTCTCGGTAGCAACTTGGGTCCGCACCAGCGGGATGTGCTCTGTCGCGCAGTGCTAAGCAAACAGTAGAACACGAAAAACAAAGTAAAAGTCACCGTCTGCTTCCTGGATAACAGGTTGTTCCTTTGGCGCCGATGGCAATATCGGCTGGATCGCAACTCCCGGCTAGAATTTTAAGAAGGTGCAGTAGCCAAGTAAAACAACACAGCTTACACTTGTCGCCTGTAGCTCCAGAAGCTCAGTCTGAACAGCATCCTCCTCCTCCTTGGTCAGCTGGCTTGCCAGCAAGTTGCTAATTTCCTGTGGATGTTGAGACTGCAATTATACTTTGTCGAGTCAGGATAGCGTACTCGCTGATATTCTCTAGCCTCATGCGTCTCTTCCATCAACCTTTCGACACTTTCGAGACTCATCTCGCGGTGAATCTCCTTCAGCACTTCATTCCCCTGTTTCAAACCGTGCAGAACTGAAACTTCGACCAACGAAAATTCGATCGTGGAGACCTGTGCAATGGGTCATGGTGCAAATCACGGAACGAGGCAATGGACAGACAAGCTGTTCCAAGGCGGCAAGTTGGTCATCCGTCTTGAGAAGAAGGCTTTGCTGGTACTTCCTCCTTCTCAGGGCTATGACAGCGCGGTCCTTGTCACCCGCGGCAAGATGCAGCTTGGCAATCTGGTGTTCACGGTCGAGGACAACTTGGATCTGCGGAGAGTGACACGTTGGACGGACACGATGGAGTGAACAACCGAATGCACCTTCTTCTGATACTGTTTAAGCTTGTCGCGCTGTAGTTTGAGGCTGGAGGGCGGGTTGAGCGTCCCCCAGGTTCACAGACACTGGAAAGGCGCGCACTCGAGGATTGCACGGTCCTGCCGGGTGATCTTTGGCGCTGACTGGCTTGATCCCATAGACACGGTTGAGTGTGCGAGTCTCCCGCGGGGCATGTCCCAAAGCCCCAGAGCTGCGTTTCCCACCAAGCCCGCTTCACCAACACGACCGGTCTCGACGTGGAGCAGTTGCCTCTTTTCCTCTGTTTTCGGTAGCGAGGGATGCTGGCTATTGCAGTAGTGTCCATGCACCTAGCGAATGTCTTCCCTACCATTCAGACGGTTACTCCACTCCTCGAAGCATTCGTTGCCTCCATCTCGAACTCGCTACCGCTTCTATCATGACTATATCCGATTTGCTACCCCAGGTTAGTGCGCTCAGTCAACGGGTGCATCTCTGTCTCTTAATTCCTATGGCGAAAAGGCGGTATGGGACGAATACCTCTACATTCACCTAAGATAATCGGCGTCGCCACCTCGAGGGGCGACAGAGGGTAGGTTTACTCCCAAGGACAATGTGCCCTTCGTTGAGACCTCACCCAGTCACCAAGAAGACTACCATGCTATTGCCGCCCTCTCTTTGGACCCCGAAGGTCTTCGCTTAAGCGTTAAAAAGACCACTGGTATCGACTGGGAGCCTGAAGATGTCCTAGATCCTATCGCTCGCCAGGTCGTATTCGTTGGCCTTTATGACGGGTATGTCAATTCGCAAAATTCCGGTCGCCTCAAAGCATAATCAATTGACAGGCATGGTGGATCCACTGTCTCTCAATATCTACGCCAAGAGCTGCACGGCCTATTCGAATCTGTTGACAAATCTCACATTCCAGAACTATTTCTTTGGATCAAGGACCTCGGTGGCTACTTTAAAAGGTTCAGGGGTGGTGCGCTTACGTCGTGGATTCACAACACCCAAGACACTCCGCCTCTTGACCTGGAGGCTCGCGCCACACAAGCCTTTTTCGAAGTCGGTAGGGTGAACATCTATCGTTCAAGACGTTTATGTACTGATTACGTCCAGACCGACTTCTCTCTATAGAAAGCGAGGCAAAGATGTGCGGAGCAACAGCCTCCGTTGCCATACTTCACTCCCTCGACAATCCTGCTCGACCATTTTTTTCTTCCCAGAAACTTGCGCTCACGGTTGCGCATTGCGGGTGGGATGGAAGTCTATTGTTCGTCGCTGAAGTTGACTGAATCCCTAGTGATGCACGAGTCTTGCTGTGTTCTAGAGAGGGTGGATACGTGCATCCCATGACCGAGAATCACCACCCGGATTCCCGTGTTGAAGCTACCAGACTGCGACGCATGATGGGTTCTGCACTAATCACGGACTCTTTTGGCGAGTCCCGGTCCGTGCCCGTTGCCCCCGTGTCCGGCGATCGCTCATATGCGTTTGTAGATGGATGGGAGCGTTGGCGAACACGAGAGCGTGAGCTGAACGACACGTTTCCAAGGTGTCTGCTGACCGTGCAAGTTTGGGAGACCTCAAATTCAAGCCTTTTGGTGTTACACCCGAGCCTGAGGTTCGAGTAAAGCTGCTAGAAGGTTTGTAGTGATGCTGCTAGTAGTCCTCACAACTTGACAGCTTTTTTTTACATTCTTTAGGTCGGGATTGGGCATCGATGGTCGTCGTCTCGGATGGGATCTCATCGACTCTGTCCGATGACGAAATTGTTGACCTTACAAGAGATGCCTCCACCCCGAAGATGGCAGCAGATCGCATTTTGGCATTCGCTCAAGAGCTGGGAGCTTGGGATAATGCTACTGCCATTGTTGTACCTCTCGCTGGATGGGGACAGATTGAAGGGCCCGACAAGAGTTTAGCATTGAGAAGGTTTCGGCTACAGCAAGCAGGTCAGCATATCTATCCATTACTTGGCAGCTGCTCATCGACATCTTTTACCCTAGTTGGAAATGAACGCCGCCAGCGGATGATGTAGTAGATCCCGGTTAGAAGAGAAGAACATAGACGTATGACAAGTACATCGAGGTATATTGATGCGATCTTCATCCACGAAACCTTAAATTTGTACTGCCGCATGACCGTCTCCGCGGGGATCAGAGCCCGCCGCCCAGACATGCTTGCCAGACGGATTCACAATTCTCTGAATGACCTGTCCACGACCCACGACATGTCTTTCAAAACCAGTCACGGTCCTAACATCATGGCCCATCTCTGCAGTGCAGTTTTCGGTGATTCGTGAACACTCCAAGACTCATGTACTCGCCTCTAAGTTTGGCAAGCGTTGCAGGAGAGATACCATCTTCGAAGTATACCTCACTGTTGACAACGCTAAACTCGTTGTCTGTGCCATCACTTGGCGGAGTGCCTGCAGAAATACAGAAACGGGGTGCATCAAGGGCGGCTTGGGCCGTAAAACCGCGAAGGATGTTAAGAAGAACTTGGACATGGCCCTGAGGCTGGCATAAAATGTCAGTGGGTAGCCAAACAAGGGTTCCAGTTTCCCCACTTGCATGAAACCTCCCATTACCCCGTACGACAGAAAAAGTTCGTCGCCTCTGAGTGCCATCGCAGGAATGATTGTGTGGTACGGACGTTTGCCACCCTAAAGAATCTGATGTGGGCGCAGACCCGACGAAGTTGTCATCCCAGGTTCACCTGCAAGCAGTTTGGGTGTCCTTCCTCGAGAATGAATCCTGAACCTCTATTCTGTAGCGTAAACCCGCAGCCTGCCGGCACGGCTTCATGAACAGTAAGTTGATGTCAGCTCAAACCAGTTGCTCTATACAATACCTCCGGTACCGAAACCTGTTTTGCAAGTGTAGACAAAGACGAATCGCATACCCCAAGTGCGGGCAGACGTACCAGCATAATTACTCTGGATATAACTGCAGGCATTTCCCCATTGATCAGCAACTGATCGCCGGTAAACCAAATCAGATCAAACGAGTGCATTGTTTCTGCATACCAGTTAAGTAGACAGTGTCAGAAGAGTTTACAGGGCTTCCGTGAGTGATCGTGGTGTTGGCCCTCGACGGGTCAAAATGCTGCGCACGAGAAGCGAGGTACTCCTTTCCAGAAGCTGAATCCACCCTGATCGCCGAGAAAGAGGATCGAGTACCTTGCTTAATAACTTGTCCACAGGGGTAAAATCAAACTCGGGGTCGCTCACATGGTATTTGCTGTCTTTGTATCGAGTCGTCCGAAGGTCCAAGAGTGAGTAAACGAGGGAGACTCACCTGCGAATGCAAGCCTGAACGAGAAAGAAACGGAGTAAGCAAGAAAGCATTTAGAATGGTATGGACTAGCCGCATAGCCTCGATGAGAGCGTGCAAATATTCTGCAGAGTTGTGCTCTAGCTCTAGCAACGACTTTATTTTCCCTTGTATTTGGATCTGCTCCAGGATCCCAAGCGCAAGTAGTGCGACAAGACCTAAACCGTATTTGTGGTCAAATCATATCCGTTCAGAAGATAACGTCACCTTGACTGTTGGGGGGACACTGTAGTACATTGAGACAGTGCGACACGAGTCAGCGATCCGGGTGTCCTACCTCGTATACTGTGACCTGTCCAGCGTACGTATACTTGATGGGCTCTACGAAGGAGGACCTGTGAGCAGCTAGATCCTCGAGCTCCATTACCCCGCCCTTGCTTTGAATGAGATCAACAATTGCATTAGCGATGCGGCCCTTGTAAAAACCGTCCTTGCCACGTTCAACGAGCGCTCGAAAAGTGTTGGCGAGCGCAGGGAATTTCATGATTTGCCCAGGGAGTGGAGCTTTCCCATTGAGAAGCATCTCGTCGCTATTGGGAGATGCGTTTAGAATGAGTTTTTGGGAATTTTGCCACTGTATAGAAGACATCAATACGCATAAGACAACCTTTGTCACCCAACCATACAGCAAAACTGTTGATCTCTGAGACTGGAACACTAGGCAAAATAAAATATCAGAAAGTAAAAGGACAGACAACGAATCTGACGTACCCCTCTTCCGCGAGTCTGATGGCTGGTGCCAGAACATCTGCAGCCGATACCTTCTGCGAGCCAAACTGTTCGACCGTATCAATCCAGGCGGCCGCGGTACCTATTCCAGTCTCACTGAGGCGGCAAGAGGATATCAACGTATGGGCCATACCGGGAACGGTTACAGCATTGAGGTCCGTGAGTGGGATTTGACGGCCCTTGACGCCGCGTTGCCGCATGTGGTCTAGGGTAAGGTTCGCGGGTGAACAGCCTGAGCCGTTCAAAGCTTTGACGGTCTTGGTCTGTGCGTCGTAAAAAAGGCAGAATGCATCCCTCGAAGGGGTTGAGAATCTGGGCGAGGGGGGATCGTCTGACATACCCTCCGATACCACAGTAGGTGGGCTCTGTGACGTTCAGTGCAGCAGATGTGGCGACAGCTGCATCGGCTGAGGCAAGGGAAGGACTCTGGGGTGAGGGATATTGACCACGATGGTTGAGATGGTATGTACCTGCATTTCCACCCTGCCGAAGAATCTCTAGCCCTGCTTCGGCCGCCAGTGGCTGAGAGCAGGCCACGACCCCCTTTGTGCCGTAGACCTGAGATCTGCGGCTGGCAAAACGTTGAAACACGAGTTCTGGCTGGTTTATTCTGTCCCAGTCAAGACCGAGGGAAGACATTGGGATCGACAGTGTTGCCTCGTCGGTACGGTACGGTTATAGTCGCTAGCCAGTACGTGGGCTCCTTTGTACTATTTAGCACAACGCGATCTCCCATGTCTCTCGGGGCACGTCTTCAATCAAAGTCGGCCGAATACCAAAAGCTACAAGGCGATCTCGCTGCCCTGGTGGACAAGAGGACTCGACTCGACACACAGTTGTCCGAAAATGAGACGGTAAACAAGGTAGGTATGCCTTGTCAGGCCCTGCCAAAACTCGCCCATGATACCGTGCGCAGGAGTTTGCAACACTCACCTCAAAGAACACGATATTTAAGCTCGTCGGACCCGTCCTCGTCCCCCAAGACGGTGCCGAAGCTCGCACGAACGTAGGAACACGGCTTGATTTCATCCGGGGGGAGATGTGCGTTCGTCCCACGTCTCCATCGCGCCATTCACACTTGCAACGCAGGAAGCGTGTCGACAGTCAGATCGCAGACACAGAGGAGCAGCTGGAGAAGAAGAAGCTCGAGGTGTGCGGCACACTTGGCTGGCGTCGCGTCACTCATCCACCCCAGCTCGTCGACCTCCAGGCACAGCTATCTGCGCTCCCAGGTCCCCCGACAAGCTAGACCATGGCACTTTAGGTGACATTTTCATGCTGGATGACTCGGTCATGTCGTCGGGGCTGGTTGGGTTGTTGCTACGATTGTGTGATCACTCGTTAGTCTCAAAGAAGGTAGCAAAAATATACTGGCCACTGAGTGCTGAGGGTCCCATCTGAGCAGTGGTACAGACCAACATCATTTATCCTGAGGGCCCAAACATCAAGTTCGTACATGATTAAGGCACCAGGTTCGGAGCCAGAGATGTAGAGCGAAGGCATTGCCCATCAGCTTTCCGTTCTTGGTTTGGGTGCCAAGCGGTTTCTGTCCTCAAGGAAGCGTACCAGCAAGGCACCGCAAACCTGGAATCATCGACTGCATACGCTTGTCTCCAGACGTGAAAGTTTGCATCATATGGGCATAAAAGTACGGCTTGCATAGTTTGTGCGGAAACGAACACGCAATGCAAAGTCGCTGATGAAATGGGCTGAATTCCTTCCAGATACCGCATATATTAACAATACCGTGTTCAAAGAGCTCACCCCAAGAGATCCAATTGTGAAACCTAGGCTGTTCATCAGCCATCAAGTTAGTAATGCAGCAGCTGAAAATGACTGACACCAGCAGCTCACGCATCACAACCGCGTGACAGGTTCAGCATGCGCCAGCTCGCGCACAGTCTCCGGGCTATCGATAATTTTCTCAAGCCTAAAACGTTTACGGGCGGAAATGGGAGCACAGTGGCGAATCAACACCTTGTCCCGAAGACGCAGGGCTAATGGCAGTTCAGCAACGTATCTGTATACACCCCTGCATGGGCATACCATTGTCCTCATCATGCGTAAGAATTTTCGTGGTTCGCTCGACGCGCTGAAAGAACCAAATTAAATGCACAAGCTGTTGCTGATTGCACACTCACTTTGCCCGTTACTTTGTGAATAACGTTCCTATACACTGTCACTGTCGCAGTCTTGTTCATACAGCCGACTTTGGTGACCGTTCCGGTGAAGAACATGGGTGCCATCTCCAAACGAGCAAGGCAGGACCAAGCTCCATGTGACCAGTTTCAACGGAGCGTGAGGCACAACTTCCTTATTCAATGCACGAGTCGTGCATATTATGTAATTGTGCCAGCGCTCAGCCATTACAAGTACACTACTTAAATAGACTACGAAAGAACAGCAGAAAAAAGTGCATGACATCTACGAAGGCAGCTTGAATGATGGCCGCGGGGGTGCGAATTTGGATCTCGCCCGAAGTGCTGGTCCGTACTTTGCGAAAACAAATGGTACTGGAACCATAGCAAGGCCAATAAACCCAATAAGAGAAGATGCCCACTGTGGGCCGAGTTTTGCGTACATCTGCGCGGCAAACAACTTGTATCGCAATGAGCGCAGTGCAACATGGGCCTAGCGCACCACCTACCGGGAAACCAGCACCGACGGCGCTACGGACGACAGTGTTTGCCGCAATCGCAGAAGCGGACACAAACAGGTAGACGTCGATGATATAGTTGACCAGCGCCAACTGTGCCATATAATCAAAAACGAAGCGGTAGACAGGTGTAACCGAAACTCACGAAGATCCAACATATACTGAAGCCCAAAATCAACGCAGAGGCCAGCGGAGCCCAAATGGATACGCTTGGGTACGAAGTCCACCTGTTTCCATCTACTTTCAAACACTGAACGAGTAGTCAATGAGAAGATGACTCACGCAAACCAAAAGAAAGACACGGTAAGTAACGGTGCTGCAATCATCGCGGCGCGTAGCCTGTATTCCGGCGGTACGGGTTCTGGTGCGAATTCCTCCACTTTTCGCATATAGTCTGTGTTGATAAAGAGTAAAAACTAAAACACATTGGTCAGCACGCGGGCAAGAAACGGAAATTAATACATACCACGACAACCGAGATGACGCTACCGATTGGCAACGGAAGAAATACGAGACCAGCCGGGCCAGGAGATAGGTTGTGACCCTCCGTGTAAACTATGGGATATGCTTCGAATAATAAATAAAGACAACCATATACGAACTAGAAGGAATGTCAACGGAAGCAACACCAGGTAAAACATTACGAACACTCATGTATATCGTGAGTGCGATTAGGATCGGTTCCTGGATGAGGATCTTGAACGGACGTGCGAGGATAGCTTCCACGCGTTGTTGGAGTGTCATGCTAATTGTTTCCATCGTGGCATAATATCGATCGTCTCCTGTGCTCTTGCGCATTTCTTTGGCCATCTTGACGAGCAGAATGGGCCTGAAATAGGATTATTAACTAATGACGGACCACGTCAAAATTTGCTTACTCGAAGGTTTCGGGGATAGTAAAGATGATCAACACCCAGCACGCACCAGCCTGAAAAAGAATTAAACTCTATATGGAGGGCGCTCTCATCGACTCACAAAGATAGCGAGGACCCAGAGTACCCAATGCCATTCAGCCCCTGATTGTATGATGTAGCCTCCGATGGTAGGGCCGATACCCGGGCCAGCGAAAGGAGCCATAACGAAGGCAGCCAACGCTATACCTCGTTCCCTGGGACCCCAAATGTCTGCTATGAGAGCGCTAGACACAAAGGTTGGTGGGGAGGGTATGTAAGAGAGGGAAGAGCGTACCCAGAGTTGGACAGAGGCGAAGCTGCGAAGGTGCCGCCCAAGAATCGGATGATGAGAACGCTCGCGGTGTTCTTGGCGAGGGCGGAGCCTACTTGAAAGAGCTGTTGGCGAGAATCGGTCAGAGCGCTCGTTATCATCATAGTCGAGGCCACTTACCGTATAACCGAGGAAGGTGCCGATGAAGACGGGGCGTCGGCCATACTGCTCGGAGAGCGGGGCCCAGAGGAGCGGGCCGACACAATAACCGGCGACGAAGAGGGAGATGGTGAGGGTGCCCACTTCGGTTGAAAAGCCAAATTGCTCCATCATGATGGGTATGATGGGAGTGGGTGCGCTACTGGAGTATGTGCTGTGGAGGGGATGTTCAGAGCGAAGGCGATATGAGGATCGGATGGATACTGACGCGCTGAGGACAAGGACGCTGGCAGCAACAGTGAGATACCATCTCTTCCAGTGTGACCAGTTCTGGGAAGGAGGTGAGGGCGAAACGAGGGGAGGAACGGACGAGCGCACCTTTGGGTTCCTTGGGTCCCCGGGGGAGAAGCGGACAAGGAAGGGATCGACCGAGGACTTTTCGTCGATGGAGGCGGCGACGTCGAGCTGCGGGTCGAACTCGTGGACGGCGGTGGAGGTGGAAAGGATGGAGCGCGCGTCCGCCGGGAGAGACATGGGAGCGGGAGGAGGGGGACGAGGGGGAGCATGGTGCGCGCTGGCAAGATATACTGCAGACCTGGACGACGAGATCGCAGTGCTGACGACGGGTAGATGACAAGCCCACCGGGCTCACGTGAAGCAGTGCACCGCCTGGCTGTGGGTAGCGTCATGGACTTTACGGAAATCTACAGGCAGTCGGCCAACATTGTCGCCTTCAGCCCCGGCGCGCACTTCATCCTCAACGCCGTCCAGGACGTCCTCGTCGTCCGCCGCACCGACACCCTCCAGATCACGCGCTCGTGGGCGGTCTCGCCCCACCCCGTCTCCCACGCCGGCTGGTCCTGCGACTCCGAGTATCTCTTTGCTGCCTCCGCCAGGGCCGCCCTCGTGCGCGTGTTCAGACTGCGAGACGAGTCCTGGACCGCCAACATCCACGCCGGCCCAGAGGGTCTCGTGAAGGCGGAGTGGGCGCCAGATGGCCGAAGCATCCTCTGCTTTTCCGAGTGGGGCGTACGTACTCCTGCCCCGCCTTGCCCAGGCCGCATCCCAACACCCGATTCAACAGCTCCGTGTCACCGTCTGGTCCGTCGTGTCCGGGGCCGCCACATACATCCAGTTTCCCATCCATCCCGATCGAGGTATCTCCCTGTCCCTCGTTGCTTGACACCCCTCAGGCCATCACCCAGGCTATGCATTCCGCTCCGATGCACGGTACTTCGTACTGGCAGAGCGGCACAGGTCTAAAGATACCCTCGGCATCTACGATGCTTCCGATGCATACAAGCTTGTTCGGGTGCGTCTCCTCGGCCATCGTTCCTCGTGTGCCTGAAATATACCCCCGCAGCACTTTCCCCTCCCCACGACCAATCTTTCTTCCCTCGCACTATCTCCCACGGGAAACCACGTTGCCGTCTGGGAAGGCATTTTGGAGGTGCGCTCGTTACACAATGTGCTTCCGCTCGGATCCGAGATCTGTCGCCCCCTCATGCAGTATAGATTGTGCATCCTCTCCCTCGCGGGCGACGTACAAGGCACATTCTCGCCGACCCCTGATCCCGGTTTTGGGGTCCGCTCTGTGGCTTGGCATCCGAGCGGCATGTTCCTTGCTGTCGGTGGTTGGGATGACAAGGCTGGTGTGACCACCGTATTATAAATACCTGCTGCTTAGTCCGTTTAGATCCACCTTCTTGACAGTCTGACATGGTCTGCAACGTGCACCCTCGAACTGTCTAGTCGGATTCCGGGCGGAGCAGTGCGTTGCGTCCTCAACCGCGCGCCGTCGCTGATCAGCCCACAGACACTGTGGCGTGAGCCTGCCCACTGGTTGGAGTCGACACAAGGCAGAGGCTTTCTTTCGTGTGCGGGCGTTGTCAGGCTGCCTAGCGACGATGCTGAATAATGCTGTCCAGACGAGCGACTCGACGGCCCACAGACGATCAGCTTGATCAAGCCAGACTTGAGTAAGCCGAACCCAAGATCGGGAGCGATACAGCTCGAATGGAACAAGACCGGCACTCTGCTGCTCGTTCGATATGGTAACGGTGTCCGTCCTCGCGAGGCCGAGTGTTGAATCTAGGTGCTCACAGACAATGTACCTAATGGGGTACATATCTACGACTTTCCAACGCCGTCGGAGCCGTTCGTGCCGCGGCTGCGGTGTGTGCTTGTGCATCTGAAGCCGGTGATGCGTGCACAGTGGAACCCAATCCGCAAAGGCAATCTCGCGATCTGTTGTGGCACTCAAAGCGTCTTTACATGGAGCGACGAGTGGGTGGGAGAGGGCGGTGACGCAGAGGATATGGCAGAGTGCATCGGTGTGCCGGCGAGCAGTGAGTAGTGGACCAATCTGATTGGCGGCTGAGATGAACGGGACGCTCGCAGCCAAGTACGAGACAAGAGACGTGCGGTGGGCGCCCGATGGGAAAGGGATGGTGCTGATGGACAAGGACAAGTTTTGTTGTGCATTCGAGGTTGAGGAGGGTGCCGGTATGGCATAGCCACCGTGTGTAGCCAGCTACGCAAGCCCCCGGCAGTGGCGTAAGCAGCGGTCGCTCGTTCACGACCTTCTCCTCCTCCTTCCCCTCCTCCTCCTCATGCTCTCGCGTTCGTTTCGTCTCGCGCGCGCCGTCGACCGTCGACCCCTCGCCCTCGGCGCGGTTCATCGCTGGTCGAGGTCTTTGGCAACCCCCTCGCCTCGTTCTGAGCCCCCTTCGGATTCCAAAGGAAAGGCAAGGGCAGATGATGATGCGGGCGTGAACAAGGAGAATCCTGCCGGCGCGGACATACCAGGCGGACTCGAAGGCTTTTTCCAGCGCTACCAGCAGCCCCAGCGGCAGAACCCGTCCTCCCGGCAGTCTAGTTCCGATGACGGAGAGCATCATCGTTCAAAGCCCCCTCCTGGTGGAAACAATAGCAATTTCAATCCCAATCAGCTCGCGCTGTTGGCCACAACTGCTGCCATCATTTACGCCTTGAGTGGCTCTTCCTCCTCCTCTTCACGGGAGATCACTTGGCAGGAGTTTCGGACCGCATTCCTCGACAAGGCTCTCGTTGACAGGCTCGTCGTCGTCAACCGACAAAAAGTTCGAGTCAAGCTTCACTCCAACGCGACAGGAACCATGTATTCAGCCGCAGTCGGTGGTGGTGACTACTACTTCTCCATAGGATCCGTCGAGGCATTCGAGCGCAAGCTCGAAGAAGCTCAAAACGAACTCGGCATCCCGAGTCACGAACGGATACCTGTCGCCTATCATGATGAAATCTCCACACTGAGTACCCTCCTCAACTTTGCTCCCACTATTCTCTTTGCTGGTCTGCTCTTCTACATGAGCCGGCGGGCCGGCAGTTCTGCTGGCGGCGGGCCAGGCGGCATCTTCAATATCGGAAAGAGCAAGGCCAGGCTGTTCAACAAAGATACTGACGTCAAAGTCAAGTTCAAGGACGTCGCCGGGATGGACGAGGCTAAGGAGGAGATCATGGAGTTTGTCAAGTTTTTGAAGGACCCCGCCAAGTACGAGAAGCTTGGTGCAAAGATCCCCCGTGGGGCCATCCTGTCGGGCCCTCCAGGGACTGGGAAGACTCTCCTTGCAAAAGCTACCGCTGGCGAGGCCAATGTTCCCTTCCTCTCTGTTTCCGGCTCGGAGTTTGTTGAAATGTTTGTAGGTGTCGGTTCATCTCGCGTTCGTGATCTTTTTGCCTCTGCCAAGAAAAATGCACCGTGCATCATTTTCATTGATGAAATCGATGCCATTGGCAAATCTCGTGGCAAGGGCGGTAGTTTTGGTGGAAATGACGAGCGAGAGTCAACACTCAATCAACTACTGGTCGAGATGGACGGATTTGGTACCCAACAGCATGTTGTTGTTCTTGCTGGCACCAATCGTCCTGACGTCCTCGATTCGGCGTTAATGCGCCCCGGCCGGTTTGACAGACACATTGCCATTGACCGACCCGACGTGTCCGGTCGCAAGGGGATTTTCATGGTGCACCTCAAGCCTCTCCTCCTCGCCCAAGATCTTTCGGATGTGTCTACTTTGGCTCAGAAGCTTGCTGTTCTCACCCCGGGCTTCTCTGGGGCGGATATTGCCAACGTCTGCAATGAAGCTGCGCTCCATGCAGCTCGCAAGGGTCATGAATTTGTTGCTGAAGATGACTTTGACAGTGCTATTGAGAGAGTCATTGCTGGCCTGGAGCGGAAGAGTAGGGTGCTGAGTGCAGAGGAAAAGAAGACGGTCGCCTACCATGAAGCCGGTCATGCCGTGTGCGGTTGGTTCCTGGAGCACGCAGATCCTCTGCTCAAGGTTAGCATCATTCCTCGTGGTGTCGGGGCTCTTGGATATGCACAAGTGAGTGCCTCGAGATGGTGATTTTAGGCTCCACTGAAACAATCGCCTATAGTATCTACCTCCGGACCGTTACTTACTTTCCACGCCGCAAATGATGGATCGTATTTGCATGACGCTAGGCGGACGTGTCTCCGAGGAAATCTTCTTTGGTTCAGAGAACATTACGACTGGCGCTCAAGATGACCTCCAGAAGATCACACGCATGGCCTTTGAAGCATGCGCCAACTATGGCATGAACACGATCATTGGACCAGTCAGCTACGGAGGCCGCGAAGGTCAAAAAGAGAGCTGGACAAAACCATTCAGCGAGAAGACAGGCGAGATGCTTGACGCCGAGGTCCGCAAGATGATCACGTACTCATTTCTTCTGTGATTGAGTTTACTAGTTCGCTTACGATGCTTCTCTAGCTCCGCGCATCAGAGGACCACCGAGCTCCTTACTCACCACCGCGGGGATGTGGAGAAGGTCGCCCAGTTATTGCTGGAGAAAGAGGTTATCACTCGGTATGCGAGCTGCTACAATTCGCGGCGCTGAACTCATCCTTTATCCTTGGTAGTGAGGACATGATCGACCTTTTAGGCAAGCGTCCATTTGCGGGTAAAGCCGATGAAATGGACAAGTGGCTTGACCAGAATCGCGGAAGTGAGCGGAGTGCTCCTCCACCGCTTGAGGAAGCCCTCCGTGGCTCGGCAGCAGAGCCACCACCCCCTGCACCTGTTGCTGCTTCCAAGTCCGCAGAGGATTACAGGTGGTGAATTGTTGCAGGGGACTCCCGTTAGGGTGGCGGCGTGCATCTCTGTATCTACAATCTCTACTCTGGGATATATCATTATTGCGTTGCTTGCCAGTGCATCCTTAGTGAGGAACAAGTATTGACTAGCGCTCGCCGCGGCGTTCTAGAGCGTGTACCGGAACCCGCTCCATGCGTCACCCTTGTCTGCGCGTGCAGCCTCGGTAGACTCGTATCTCCCATTCTTGACTGCCTTTGCAATGTCATTCTCCTGGGAACCATCCCGCCCTATGACTTCGTCGCGTTCTCCGCGATCCCGTCGATCGTTTTCAAGCTTCAGCTGAGTCATGAAGACGGCCGAGGATATCCACCCAATTGTAATGTATGCGAGGACGACCCCATGTCCAAGCCTAAACCACGGCGCATCTTGTGCACGATACTGATCGCAAGTGTGCGTTACTTGCGGGAGGTAGACGTACATTAATGAAACATACCACGTTGACCGAGACGGCACCGTTGATGTTTCCCCTGCCAAAATAAAAAAAGATATAAAATAAAAACACAAATGCGAGGCTGCACTCGCTCGTCTCACCAGCCGATCGCCATCGCGAGCGTCGTGCCGCGTTTATAGGAGCCCTCGACATTGCTCGCGACCCACGCACTATGCGCACGTGTGCCAGTGGATAAGAGTCCTCCGCGGAATCAAAGTGGTAGTACTCACACTGCGTTCGCTGCACATGCCAGCATCAGGCGATTAGAATTTGCCCGTCGCAAGCCAACAATACTTACGTATGATTGGATAAATGGCGCTGTGAATCAATGCTTGAGCACGACGTCGCGTCGGTTCCACGAGCAACTCACGAAGCCGCGAGGTAACACGCAAAGTAGGACAGCGCGGAGCTCTTGGAAGAGATCAAGATGATGTAACCCACTAGCCCTGATTGCCGCCCATTCAGAGCGATGTCGCGGATGTGGTCTTTCGTACCGACCTATGCTAAACAAGGCTCTGAGAAAAGATGCAGCGTCAGGTGCAGCACAACCCGCAAGATTAATTTGGGCTAACAGGTTGATGTATGCCCTCCTTCCGAAGCGGTCTCCGAGGTAACCGACAAAGACTGTTACAATGCAAGACCAGACATACACGGGGACCGATAATAGATTCGCTGCGGTAGCCTTGTAACCTGTCATTGTTTGCTCGTTCAATATCCCTCAAGCATTTGAAAACGGTACAACTAACCCAACTGATGAATGGGACAAGTGTGTCATCAGAGACTCTGTGGGAAGCTACAGGACTAACCTGGTTGATGATTGTCGGTGTAAACAAAGAAAATGCAGCCAAGGGTCCATCACTTTAGTGTAGGGTAGAGTCAATGTACTATAATGACAAGAAAGTGAGAGAAACGCTACAAGCCCATGTATATACCCACTGACATGGCATCAGATAAATCACCGCCAGTCAATAACAGAAAGCGTGACGTACTCGCTATGTAGGTCTTCCAGTCCCCAAGACTCTGCAGAACATATTTGGACTTGAACTCTTCTCCACCAGCACTGAACTGCATATCCGCACGAAGACGGCGAATGATGAATGTTCCTAAGAGATCGTGAACAGACTCGCTAGCCCCATAATTCGAGAAGATACCGACGTTCAGCGACGGTGAGAAATTTTGCAGTCTCTGGAAAATCTTGGATGATCCAAAAGGAAGCAATTGCACATAGTACGGTAACGAGGCCTTCCAAGATGAATATCCACGACCATCCCGCTCTTCCTGCGATACCATTCATGTTGGAGATTGCAGCTGCAAGGAGACTACCTGGAACGATGGATATATTCTTAGGTTAGGCAGGCATACATGACTTGCACTGAATTTAGCATGCTCACCGAATGCTCCTGCTATGGTCGCTGAAGTGAAGAAGGCGGCGATCCGTGTACCCAGCTCTGACCGCTTGTACCAGCTATCTCGCATTGTCAGCTCACGATCTTGGTAGGCGATAGTACTTACCATGAGATATAGAAAACGATACCCGGGTATAACCCTCCTTCTGCTAGACCAAGGAGAAAGCGCAAAGCTGGGAAAAAGCTCCAGTTGTGTTTGATCAAGGCAGCTTTAATTGTCACATACCGAGAAGGTCACCGTAGTTGCGGGCAAATCCATGACACAGCTGTTCTCGGTCAACGAACGGCGTGCGACTGGGGCTCTAAGGATTTGCACGAACCATAAGGACTCCCCACACGAACATCATGGATGAAAGCCACATTGAAGGCCGGAAGTGCTTCAGTAAGATGTTACTTATGGGCTAAGAGACGAATATGTTGTGACATTTCTGGGGGCGAATGGATGTGCATACCTCGAATACAGCATAAGGAAGATAGAAGACTGTCAATGCGATGAGGTACTGCTCGTTTGTGATGCCCAAGTCTTTTTCTAGACCGTACAACTGTGCATGCGATCTCTCGCTGAGTAAATTCGATCATGGACACACATACCTCCGCGTTTCCTATCGCCCCCCTGTCCAGAAAGCTCAAGAGATATAATAACCCTAGCCATGGCACGATACGGACGTCTACCTTTCGGAGTAGTGTCTGTTCGTCCACGCTGCTGGTGTCTACTTCGGGTTCGTACAAGTCGGCGTTGGGGGTACCCATCCTGTCTTTAGCAACGACCATGGGAGAAACACCGTGGTTCGCAGAATCACGACATCGTTTATATATGGACCCAGCCTCGGAGCCATACCATTTACAGGAAATCCGAAGCTGCGAGTTGGGAGCGCTGACCAGGAACTCGAGAACGGCCGGGAACCAGCTGTCATCGTTGAAACAGTCAAAATATGCGCTATACGAACACTTTGCGATATATGTCAACGCCAATGATGTCTTGGAATCCTCGAAGCGATTCCCGCAACCAGTCCTTTACGTCCTCGGTCTCCACTCCCGCCGCTCGTAGAACGTGGCCTTTCCCTTTGTTTATTGGGCTCAGGGCCCATATCATGCGCGCCGGCGAGGTGGCCTTGAACACCGTCGTTGTCTGATATAATTTATCGAGGTAGGCGACGACGTCCTGCACGAGGGGCCCAACGAAAATCAGCGTGGCGTAGCATGAGTAGGGCTTGAGTCTCTCTGCAAGGGTGCGAGACGAGCCTAAGGGCTGAGTAATCTGCGAGGGCCCCTCTAGGAGCGTAATGTCCCGGGCTATGCAGTGACCGTCGAGAAAGACTTGGTTGAGACTGTGATAGCGCGAAAACACCCACTCCTCCCCGAGCGATTTGCGGCCAGAAGTGACCCAGTCCAGCAACACCAGGGAAGCGCCGCTAGAAAGGGTGATTCTCTGGGTCTGGGAATACGATGCTGCACGAAAGCATGTCACCGGATCCGGAAGCAGGAAGAGGGCACTCCCAGGTGCAACGGTAGCCTCTGCTACGTAAGTAGTGACACTTGGGACTGCGGGAGCTGGTTGCCTGAGGCGTGTCGACAGCCGATCTCCAGGACGGGTCTTGAATACCTTGGTAGATCCCTCATGAACGAAGGGGGTGAACATGTTGGCTGCCTAGCAAGCCAACAGCCTACCTGCGACAGGAGAAGCAGTATGCAGCCATCCCTTACGTCGATGTCCAGCTTGACATGATCACCGTGGACAAGGCCGCCGCCGTAGCTCAAAACGTATACGATCGCGACGGCGCTTTGGGCAAGCTTTGGGGAGAGAAGCTTAAGGGGGTACGCCGCAGACAGTCGGGTGAAGACGACGGAGGACCCGTAGGACGCACAAGCAATCTGGCCGTGTCCGGCACCGTGAAGAGGCAGCCCCAGGTTGGTCGCGGAGAACATGGTCAGTGGAGGAGAGTTGCCGGTGCTGTTGAAACATGTATTCCGTATGTCCCATACACGTCAAGTAGTGAAGGAAAGTCAACAGATTGTGCAAATGAGCGACGATGAAACTATCATAAAAACCATCCAAGAGAAAGAGGAAACAATAAAGTAACAAGTGAGAGACTTGGCCATCAAGCGGGTGTGTGTAATAGTCGAGGCACCAAGTCCGAGTATTAATGAAATTATTAGCAACAATTCCGGCCAAGGGGTCATGCCGCCAGTGACCCGGAGGTGGATCAATACTTCCTAGTTGCGAGCGCACGGATTTCATACAAGTAGGATCGGTCCGGCTCCCTAAAGGTGTTAGCTTGCCTTGATGTCGACGAGCGCCAACCCCGCATCTCCGAACGATGTCGTTCCTCGGCGGTACGGCAGACTTCGACAAAGTCATCGGCAACATCATAAACGATAGACGCGCG
Organism: Boletellus deceptivus; assembly: GCA_038090195.1. Taxonomy (NCBI): domain Eukaryota; kingdom Fungi; phylum Basidiomycota; class Agaricomycetes; order Boletales; family Boletaceae; genus Boletellus; species Boletellus deceptivus. The sequence continues at coordinate 25,950 of JBBPMG010000004.1, forward strand.
GGACCCTCGGTCGCTCTCGGATTCCGAAGTCGTGCGACCTCGACTGCGTGCAGGACTGGGGATAGTGATGACGATAGCAGAGACACAGGATCCGCTCGTCTCCGAAGGCGTGGTACTCGTGCTACTGCCCTGCTGTTGGCTGGCACGAATAGTACCAGCCTTGGCTTCCCACTCCTCGTCTTCCTCGTCATCGGCCAAGTCTGCAAACACATCCGGCTCCTCTTCATCGGGCGGAAGTGTGGAGATCCAACACATTCGCGTTGGGTCAAAGATCATGTTGCCCACTTTGCGCGCCCCAGAGGCAAAGGAGCCGACGGGAGATCCGATAGAGGACCCGGTAAGATGCGTGATGAGCGCAGGCCGAGTGGATGTCCCAACGACTGCGTCGAAATCACGCAGCACCTGATCGTTGCCTTCCCATCGAAGAATAGTCGGATTCCATTTCATATCACCAACGACTGGAAAACAGAGTCTGAGTTTACACCGAGTTATGAGATAGTTCAAGCCTACCTTTGGGTCCGGTATGCCCCCCGAGGTGACGTATGAGCGTAGGTTTCCGTCGAGTGTGACCAAGCACAGGGGAAGATGCATCCTTTTTCTTCTTTACAGGGATTTCCTTGGAAAATTCGATGCGTCCAGTACGTCGTAGTGTATTCGTAGAGGGTAAAAGTGCACTCGAGACATCTAAAGATGTGTGTAAGCACACAAAGGTAATGGTAATGCGCATGCTGACCAAGAGCTGCGGCTGGTTCATCTGTTCGTCCCTTCTTGCGTAGCGTTCCTTTGTCCCTATCTTTTTCTTTATTTGAAGACTTTGAACACGTTGTGACACTACCGCGGTTCATAGACCTAGGCTGCACTCTGAACTTGACTTCCTTTTCCCTGTCAGTTGGGAGGTCCTCGAAGCCGTCCAGTTCGGTGCCGTCCCCATACGTTCTTTGGCGTTTGGGACGGCGTAGGAGTTTAGGGGCTGATGATGATGGTATCGGCGGTGTTTGATTGTGGGATGTGCGACTACGAAGGGAGGTAGTAGATGGGGGACGTGGCGGAATGGGGGATGTGGCACGATGTGGTGGTTGGGCGTGTGCCGTAGCAAGGGAATTGGCGAGAGAAGGGCCAGGAAATATGGAGGATAAGGAGGGTCTTGACTTCATTCGAATCGAGGTAGGCATTGTTAGACGCAATGCGGCAGGGTTGGATGAAGGAGTCGATGGGCGTGTGGGTGGCACGACAAATTCGAGCGCGTGGATGCGGCTTGCTGAACTCGTGTGGGATTTGGCACGCGAAGCGGCAGTGGGCGCTTCGTAGCGTGCTGACTTGGACGGCCCTGCTGTGGGAGCAGTTAAGGCTTGGGGGCTGCTTGCTTCCATCAACGAGGATAGCGAGGCCTTGCGAGTGAGTCCTTTGCGTTGAGTCGATGGCGGGGTGGGCGGTTTCAACCCTGAGTGGGACTTTTGTCCTCGGAGACTGCCAGGTTTAGGGGACAAAAATGTGTTTGTGGGGGCGGGGAGGGCGGCTGAAAGAGCTTCCTTATATGTCGGAGCACGTGGAGGAGCTGGAGGGGGCGACGACGAAAGCTTGATGCGTTGCAGTTGACGCGCAGATGATACGGGTGGATTAACAGGGGATTTGGCGCGGTCCGCCCTCAGGCGAGAGGGCGGACGAGCAGGAATGAGGGCTCGAGCGGGGGCACTTTTACTGCGAGTTGCAAACCGGTGGAATTGCTTCGCGCTGATAAGCCGACTGGGGCTGAAGTCGTCATCGTCTTGGATGACAAGGCCCATCTCGAAGTCATCCTCGGGATCAGGGCTAGCGACGTTTGGTCGCTGATCCGTGACTGGGGCCTTTTTCTTGAATTCGAGAATCTTTTTGAGATGCCTACCACCGTGGCCGGACTCGAAGAGACCGGAAGGGATGACAAGACCGTCGAGTTCACTTTCGTCGTCGCACTCGCTCTCTTCGGTGTCTGGGAGAGAGATGGAGGAGACGGAATGAGAGGAGGAACCATCGGCGAAGCCGAGGGTAGAATAAGCGTCGGAGGACTGGGAAGAGGAAGTCTGGTCGCGGTCACCCCACTCGAGAGAATTCTTGGAGGATCGATGACTGAGGGGCAAAGGAGCGAGGGAGAGCTGGGTTAGGTCGGAAGGAAGCGCAAAAGCGGACTCAAAGTCTTCGTCGATGGGAGGGGGAGGGGGGCTGGTAACGGCTTTGAGGGTCGGAGGAAGTTGCGCGACTTTGATGGTAGAGACACCTTCGTCCTCCTCTTCGTCCTCCTCCTCCTGACGAGTCAGCGGCGGGCGGACGGTGATCATGGCAGTCGAGGTGAGTCTGGCGAACTCGCTGTGAGCAACAAGGCCGGAGACGGCAGGTTTAGCCCTCGCATCCCCAGGCCTTCCAATGTCCATCTCGACATCCCAGTCAGTGTCGTCGTCGTCCTTGTCGGATTCGACGTCAAGGGGGCGAATATGGTCGCCGTCGGGCAAATCAAAGTCTGCATCTGGCCATTCCTCGCGCGGGGCTGCTGGTGCTGGAATGGTCGTCATTACAATGGGAAAATAAGAGTAGAAAGGGCCCCTCGCGGGGAGGGCGGGCGGGCAACGAACGGGACGGCTGGGATTGTCTTTGCAGAAAAGTCGGTCGAGGCGTGCAAACAACTCGCCGTGTACAAACACAAACATTGACAAACGCTCATACTTCCTCCTCCTCCCCCTCCTCCCCCTCCTCCCCCTCCTCCTCCTCCTCCCCCCTTTCCTCCTCCCAGCCGTATTCTTCCACGCCTCTCCGCACACGTACTCCCCGCTCTGCCATGGTGTCCACGAATTCCCGCAGTTCCTGCGCCGTAAATACCCCCCGCAGCGGTCCGAACGCCAGTAGATAGAGCCCTGTGTGCTGTATGAGCGTGCCGGTCACGAATGGCACACTGTTGTCCACACCTTTGGCGAGAGGGCACTCCCTGACCGCCCTGTAGAGCAAACGCTTGGCCCGCTGCGTCTGCCCAGTCCGTATCTCAAACTCGACCGCGATCCGCCACATGACCGCGCTGTTCCTCGTCCTTGGCCCGTCAGCAACCGCAGGCTTCCACAGCGCGCGCCCTCACTCACCTCTCACTCTCCACAGCTGCCACCAGTCCACTCCTCGTCCGTTCAATCTCAGCCTCCCAGCGCCCCTTCTCCCACCCTGCGATCCACACTTCTGCAGCCCTCCTCGAAATGCCCTTGTCCCTCACGCCTCCGTCTGCCACTCCTTCACCCAATTGACTTCGCACCCGTCCCCATACCCCATGCCCTCTCTCGGCCTCCAAAAACATGCCAAGCACAATCGTGTTGCTTGGATACCTTCTGATGGCAACTTGCAGTCGATCTCGCAGTGTTGCGGGCGCCATAGCATTACGGAGCACAGCCCCGTGATTATACAGCATCACCAATGATGCCACCGTCACGCTCTCCTCTTGCGCATCCCCGGCTCCGTCCGGCTGCGAGTCAAAGACCATCAGCATGGGGGCTAATGACGAACCTGTCAGCAATTCTATCAGTGCCCGCAGTTTCACCCATGCTTCCCGGTCCTTCCATAGTCCATGTGTGGCGTTCATGATGTCCTCCAGGTTACGCTTGGCGCGAAGAATCATCACGCCTCCCGTGCCATCCACGTTTCCCGAGCGCATGACCACTCGGAGAGCAACCTCCTGGTCACCATTCAACCATTCTAGTTCAGCCCAGTCCCACCAGAGTTGTCCGATAAATGTCTGAGTGGGCGAGCGACGTGTTGAAATAAGAATAGTTTGATAGACTTTCCGTGCATCTTCAATCCGTCCGCGCATGCGTTCAAGTCGGGCATGGGCTGCCCAATGTGGGAGCGAGTCGGGAGCAGCTGACAAGAAAGTTCGCGAAATCTTCAGGGCACTGCGCACGCCTTTCAGTATCCCGGCTGTCAGTGAAATCCAAACAAGACCGACCTTTTCACGCTGATCGCCGCCTCGAATGCCAACGCATACACATCCCATTCGTAGTCTTCTGCACCACACCGGAGCTGGTGGAACAGTGCCCTCACAAACTCCTCGTTTACGCCCTGGACATCTTTTGCCGTCCACATCCTCCAGTAGTCTTTCCCTACCCAATCCAGTGGTCCGAGCACCTCTAAGCTCCAGTCTTTCACAGGTCCAAACACCGGTCCATGCTCCCGCTCCCTTCCAATCAAGACGCCAGCGTGAGAATCAGCAAGCAACTGCCGTGTTCTCCCTGGTGGCGGGAATATAGAAGAAAGACGTGAAACGGTGGCCAGATGTGCATGTGCCCATCTATCATCCCATGCACCGTTCGCGAGTGCCATGGCAAGACCGGGAATGTGGAGACCGATGGTGGAGAGCCATATGAGGCGAAACGCGTCTTTGGCTCTCTTAGTTGTCAACGGAAGTAAGAGTGCTTTGATGTCCGATAACAATACAGTCGCATAAGGGTCGGAGACACCCGATTCATACCGTGCAGGGATCCGTGAGGCAATGTCTGCGCGTGTCTCATCGTCATACCATCTGATAAGTGGATCGGCTGACGTAGGATCAGCATCCACGGACGGTGGTAGACCTGCAAAAGCAGTTTTTGGCTTTCCGCTGGAAACCCATGCAGACCAGCCTTTTGCATCAGGCTCCCCGACGCGTGGTACCTCCGATTCCCAGAACTCTTCCAACGAGTCCAGTTGCGTGTCAACAGGCAGTCCGTATAAGGATTGGGGCACCTCAAATGTGCTACAAATTGCATCGAAATGAGCCCCATATGATATGAGCCTAGAGACGTACAGTTCTGCTTGAGCCTGGAATAGAGCTGTAGCACGCTCGTGGAAACCTTTGCAAAGACCCAGGTCAAGGCAAGATAGTGATCCCGGCTCGGACAATTCGCACCTGCCTCCTGGAACGCGACAGCCACTCGCCAGACGATGCGCAATCTAGCCAGCTCGCTATCCTCGGAACCGTCTAATGCCTTCAAGGCACGTGTCGCTAGCCGTACGACTTGGTCGATTCCTCCATCACAGATGCGAATGCGCCACTCGAGCCACTCCATCCAGACGTCAATACCACCCGGATTAAGGGCGTCCTCCCATTCAGCCATGATTTTGGTGTGATCCCATACCTCTTCGCCAGCACGAAGGTATTTCAGCAAGAGGACGGGTGAGCGGAGATTAGACGGATGTGCTGCTCTGGCCCTAGAAAGGATCGAAAGGGTTATTTCCGACCGGATTTTGGTGGCATTTTTGGACGTTAGTGGTACGACGGACAGGGATTGCGCAACTAGGGATAACCATGTTTGCAAGGAGGATGGATCGATGGCAAGAATTCCCTCAAGGGTTTTGATCGCTAGTTGGTGGGATGTGAGGACGGGCGACTGATCACTGTCCGAACTTTCGCCTTCTGCGCCGGATGCAGAGAGCTCCGAGTCGGAACTTGCCTCGCCACTGGAAATCGGTCGAAAGACTCTTCCAACATGCTGGCTGGTACGAGACGTGAGGCGCAAGAATCCGTCGACTTCCTGATACCTGTAGTTGTTTGCAGATGCAACGAGGCGACGAGAGGGTGCGACGAGGAGGCTTGAGTTTGGATTGGCAAGAGAGGGTTGCTGTAGAGAACCCTCAGCAAGACGCTTGAGACCAGGACGAAGGACTGTACCCTACGTCGCCCGATGGTAACCTGGATGCCTTCTCCGGCTCTGTGAGAGACGGTCCATGCTTTGTCGAGACCGAGGATATGCTTGCCGTCTTGTGCATCATTAGCTGTTGGGGCGTGCGGTTTCCGACTACTCACGGGCTACGGGCCGATACTTGGGTATGCTGCTAGTGTTTAGGCAACCGTAAGTGAGGTTCTGTGCGTCACCCTTGCGATCTGAATAAAACAGGGGACGTGGCACCCATCGGTCACGATCCTGGCCTTGCTGCTCGAGGCGGAGTCTATCCTCGTTTGCCTTGAGCCGCTCATCGTCCCGCAGCGTATCGACAGCGCGAGGGTCGTGACTGTGCGAGCTGTCGGACGAGGGGGCGTGTTTTCCTCGCGTTGAGAGCCGGTCCTTGTCCCTGTGGCCCCGCCTTGCAGACCTGTCTCTCCTGCCGAGGTCGATCGGGCGGTGGTTGAGCGTGGGCTGGTTGCGTGCGGGAGAAGGGGTCCTGTTGCTCGGGCCAGGGTCGACATCGGGGAAGGACGCGAACGAGGGGGGGAGGGAGAACGAGGGGGCGGACATGGTGCGTTGGAGACGGGCTACGTGTGGCAGTACACCGCAACCGACCCCCATGCGTCCGCTCACCGAGGACGAGAGCAAGGCCGTCTTCGCAAAGCTCGCGGGCTACATCGTGCGTCCCGTCGCCAGCAGCTGGCGCTTGCTAGAGCCTGTCACCAGGGCAGGAACCTCGTCCACCTCGTCGATCGCAAGGACGAGCCGTACTGCTTCAGGCTGCACAAGGACAAGGTGTACTACGTCTCCGAGTCCTCGATGCGTCTCGCCATCTCCGTCGCACGACACAGTCTCATCACGCTCGGCACTTGCTTCGGAAAGTTCAGCAAGTCGGGAAAGTTCAGGCTCCATGTCACCGCCCTCGACCACATCGCCCAGTATGCGACACACAAGGTATCTTTCCGTCCACTCCGCACCCGCGTCTCACGTCCCCCCCACAGGTTTGGATCAAGCCCAACGGCGAAATGCCGTTCCTGTATGGCAACCATGTCCTCAAGGCGCACCTTGGTCGGATAACCGAGGACACTCCCGAGCATCAAGGCGTGGTCGTGTCCAGCATGAGCGATGTCCCGCTGGTAGCCCCCTCCCGCTTTCTTGTGTCTTCGTCCGGACCGACTCCATTCCAGGGATTTGGTGTCACTGCCCGGTCAACGATCGACACACGTAAACTGGACCCCACCGCCATTATCGTGTTTCATCAAGCGCATGTGCCCGTCCACTTGTCTGTCCGGTCGTCTTTACTCATGCTCTTGACCAGGGACATTGGGGAATATCTCCGAGACGAGGTCTGCGGCTTGCCTCCTCCTGGAATGGTTTCTGACTCGTTTTTCAGGAGACGCTCTTCTGACTCGCGTTTGTGCCATGGCCCGGCTGTCGGCCATCTGTCTGGATACAGCCATTAGAATACCCAATGTTCTTCCGCCCACGGGTTTCGTTTACTGTCGTTCTTGGGCCATGAAAAGTAGTTTAGACATTGCCAACCTAATGACCTTTTGATTGGTCCTGACACGTGGTGGATGTGTGCACGCCTTGGCCGTCGGTCAGGCTTTCAAGCACCACCATGGACGAAGCGCAGCTCCACGCACGCTGGCAAAACATTCCAGACCAGGACATCTCTCCAGAAAACATCCAGCACGTTCTGTCCGCTGTCGACGACGACCTCTGGGTGGTGGCAGCCTGTGTCGATAGGCTCGTGGACAACCCCGACACGCAACAGCGGCTTCTCGAGTTGGGGATTGCTCGCACCGACTCTGCCGTCCGCAGAGCCCAAGCCGCACCTCCTACTGCAGACGCAGACACCTCCGATGGACGTGGTCAGCTGCTCGCCGCGTACTTCAACAGCACTCCGAACGATGCCCAACTCTGCAGCATGCGCGCCCTGTTACTCCATCGCCGCGACAGACTTTCGTCCTTCTTACAGATATACAAGGGTTTCTCCACGGAGGATTCTGACAACATCGACGAGGAGTGGGAGGACGATCCGTGGGCTGAGGACAGCGCTTCCCTGTCACGACATCCGCCTGCCGACCCACCTCTCTCCCTCTCTGGCTTCTTGACCGAAGATATACTGGGAATCGCCTGCCTTTTCGCCTCTCAACAACAATTCACTCCACTGCGGACGCTCATGTTTTACCACTCTGCCGCCCTTTGGCCTTTCCGTTTCGCCATCCTTGACAGCATTCCCAGTCACACACACCCGTCCGAGTTCCGTGAAATACTTCCTGCTTATGATATTGATCGGGACGCAGAGCAAAGACCGCACTCCAACGGCTGGAGAACAGAGCAAGACTGGGTTGAGACCACAGAAGTTGATGCTACACTTAGAGTTTCTCTGGTTGCCTCTCACGTGAGCCCGCATCAATCGAATGACGATGCCACAGCATGCGTCGAGCCACTTGGGCCTGAAGACCTTTCTGCTTGGTATAAGCGTCGTGTAGATGCAATCCTTTCGTCCACCGGCATCCTGGATATCGCCCTCGCAACTGTTCAGCACGGGGCTTCTCACGGAGTGCCTGACCTTGATGAGCTAGGTGAAGAACTCAGTCTTTTGTCCCGACTAGTTTACGATTCGCATCAGCCTCGCGAATACCAGGACAACCAAGATTGGACGCTCACCTTGTGGCGGAGTATGGGACCTGCAGACGTTGTGAACGCGTACCTTGCTCACTCGACACCAGAGACTGTTGCAAAGGACATCACCCGCTTAGTGATGCCCTACTTGTTCGTCTTGGAAGCGCGTGCAGAGCGCACTGGATTTCCTGACCCAAATCTGCCTACCCGTATGCTTCATGACTACGTTCTCTCCTCCCCGCTACCAATTGTGGCTGCAATCTTGGAAGCCTCTAAGCCCACTCTTCCCGTCTCACACCGCATTATTCGCAATGATGAAGACGTTGCCAGACTAGCTCTTGCATGTCTATATGGCAATGATAGCCGTACTGAATGGTCCACAATGAGCTCCATATTCGAGTGTCTTCCGGCTTGGGACATCACTCCGGGAACTGAGGGCGAAGCAGACGAAGCGGATGCGACGATGATGTCTCTCGGGTCTTTCGTGACGCCATCCACGACTCGACCACGCTGCTCGCCTTCAGATTTGATGCTTTTCTTCAAACCACTCTCGCTTGTTTCTCTCTCACGCGCACTGGATGTACTAGATGTGCATTTGGAGTCTGGGGAAATATTATCGCGGTGGAACGTGGGCGCTCCTTTGCGATGGTTTTTGCAGAGTACACACGATGCAGTCGAGCAACAAGCAAGGGCGAATAGAATGGCTAGACGCACTGGGGGTCCGAGTGTACTTAGCAAAAGAGATGAATGGGAATGGCTACTGGAGGACATGCTTAAACTTTGCGGGAGTGGTGGAGCTGGGCTGAGGAGTGCCTTTGGACTTCTTTCGAAAGAAGAAGTTTCGTCAATTTTCTTTGCTGGCTTGTTGAGCACCGGTTGTGAGTGTCTTGCGACTCCTTGGTGTACATCCTCGTTAATCTAGTAGCATTCGACATCGCACGCGAGCTTCTCCAGCAGAAGCATGGGAAGCTGTCCCTAACTCCTCTTGATGTCGAGAATGTTTGTCTTTCTGTTTCCCGTGAGTTTTACGATAATTCGAGCTCGGGAAATTACAAGACTGGCGATATGAAGCTTGCATATGACTGGTAATCATTCAACAACCCGCCGCATCAGAGCTCCTTACACTTTTTTCTCTAGTCTTGCAGTCCCCCCTCCTTCAGAGCGTCTGAACAAGGAGCGTGACTTTATCGAGGCTACTTCCCGGCTCTCTTCCTTCAATTTGTTCTCACGTCCTGGTGTTCTACTCTCCCCAATCGAGATTCGTCTGACCAAAGACCGTCTTTCCCTTATTTCACGTGTCCTTTCGAGCACGGCAGACGCATACAAGCACGCGGAGGTTATTCTTGACCTCCTGTACAAGCTTGGTTTCAAAGGCGACGTGGTTGCAGAAGTGAGGACGCTCGCGATGCTCTCAGATGCTGCTCTCCAGGCCGAGGACTTTTCGCGTGCCTACAAGACTGGCCAACGGATGATCCAAACGGTTTCCAGGCTGAGCGCGGACGCATCCCTCGACGAGCGCGAGGCTATTCTTGAGGCGAACAACGTCTGCTGGGTTGCTTGTTTCCAGCTGGGGCGACATCCCGAATTCGAGGACGTCGAGGCGAAGCTTTTTCTTCTGGGCCACGCCCTACGACTTTGTCCTGTTGATAGACTTCACGACGTCCTCGCATCGTGTCGACGTTTAGAAAAGGAAGACATTGGGCACCGTCGCGAATATCTGGCCCACAAGGCAGTCGCGCGATACAAACCTGCGACATCGTCGCAAAAACGTATTCGAGGTAGACTTGGCGAACTACACCTGCCCACCACCCCTCTCATCAATGCGGAGGATGCCGCCGCACTGGCTGGCAGAGCGTTCAATCGTGTGGCATCCAATTTCACGTTTGCTGTCGCTGGCCGTGGGCGTGCCGACGAGGATGCACGGCTGGGAGGGAGGGCTGATGCCAGAGGTCGGTTCGATGGCGAGGAAGTGTCGACACAAGCCGGTCGTGTACTACAGAAAGGGATCGGCTGGCTGCTTGGAGCGGACGATGTTGCCTGATCCCGGTCGAGGTCAAGGACCGCAATCGTTACACATACGATACTCGTAGTATGCATTTAAAAACTATACTTATATATGCACACTGGGCTAGAAGCCGGTCAGACAAAACAAAGGAGGGGAATGGAAGGAAATCAATCTCTCCAACACGGGTGGCTCCACGAATACGATAAAACCAATAAAAATAAAAAGGCGCATTAAGTTGTGAAGAATACACCGTTGCGGAACTAGGTGCAAGATATAAAATGTGTCGTGGCAAGCACACCATGTCCCCTCATCCAGCGGAACGGTCAATGATTGGCAAGGGCCGGAACCAGTCCCGACCGGTCCCGACCACTTCTCCAGCCCTACTGAACGGCAAATCCCTTGCCACCACACGACAGAGACCAGGAAACAGTGAATCCATGGGATAGAAAGTCGAAAAAAAAGTGAGATTAAAGAGTGTTTATGCTTCAGTTACCGCTCGCAAAACGTGCTGTGTCGCCGGTGCGACCCCTAGGGCGGTTGACGACACTAGCCTTCCTCGGCTGCTGTTCGTCCAAAGGTGGAGCGTGACGTCCTTGCGGTTCTCCCCGGCCACACACCTCGCAGTACTCCTGATGCTCCGCTGCTCGGAGATCCTCGAGCTCTGAGGTTAGGTCTCTGATCTGTCCACGCAACTCCATGATTTGCTGCTGCCAAGCTTTCTGAGCAGACGTGAGCTGATCTCGAAGCCTCCTAATGGTCGAATACTCTTCTCCTTGGGGTTCCATTGCAGTTGCCGACGCGTCGTCGCTGCGGCGCACAGAAATGGGCGTGAAAGGAGACAACGCAGTTCCTGAGCTCGTGGTAGAACTTGGCGTATGGACGTCTTGTCGCAATTCGTCCATGGTAGTCACTACCATGTCAGCAAAGTGAGAACTGAAAGAGGAGGATACAGGGCGAAGCTTAAGGCCTGGGAAGTCGATGTCACCTGGGGGTGCACTCTGCGGAGTCGTAAGAGAGGGTGGTGGTGACGTGGGAATCAAGCCCGTCGATGAGCTTTGTGTAGTGGTCGAGGAGATACAGTGATCTGTGGTCTTGGTGACAATAGAGAGTGGAGGAGGCTGTCGTTTACGTGAAGAAGCGCCCCTCCCATAAGCGCCATCACCATCAGACGAAGTGCTGTTGTTCGAAGCCAATGTGGCATTGCTTGCGCCCGGGGCGTGCAACGTCGGCAAGAAAGGGGGAGTTGGCACCTTTGACGGAGTAGACCGCGAGGTCTTCCCAGTCCCGCGAACTTGCACGCCGTGTTTCGCGTACGCATCAGCAAGAGAAGGTAGCGGTGGGGGTAGACTCCTCTCCTTCTCCTCTTCTGAATTACGGCCAGTGAAGAGCCTCATGAACCCACTCTTCTTATGTTTCAGAGCCCGCCCAGGTGCAGCACTCGTTGGCTTTGGCACAGCGGAATCCTCACTCATCCCGGATACCAGAGGCTGGGTGGAAGGCAATGGGGCGGTCGCATGTCGAGTCCCAGTGCTCGTTGAGCGAGCACGTGAACGAGCCAGTACACCAACGGTGTCGACCTCCTCGGGTGGATATTCTGCTACCTCGGGTGTATCGTCTTGATCGGAAAGGGGTGGTGGTCGAGCAACGGCGACATGTGCCGTATTGCTGCGGACCCTCTCTCTTTCCTGGGCTTCTTGAAGGGAGATAAGGGCAACAGTAGGCGATCGGGGATTACCCCGACGAAGAACATCAAGACTGGCAGGTGGTGGATGTAGTGACAAAAACTTGGTGTTGCGGTCAACGTAACCAGTATCATCCGGACAAAGGACAGGGATTGGAGAAGAGATCTCCTTGCCGTTGACACGAGGATGTCCGTGTGTGAGATCCCGAGAAGTAAGTGACGTAGATGTCTGGGTGGAGATGACTGAGAATGCTGCAGATCTGATACTGGCCGAGTCGGCGAAAGTGCTGTTGGAGTCACTGCCGTTCATCTCGCCCGAGATAAGATGTGAGGGTATCGTCTCGGGAGAAGGGGTATATGGAACAACCAGATCTGGGTTAGCGTAAGGATGTACAAACTTGTCGCGGGATGATCGTTCCAGGGACGAAGGTCTCGCGGATGGACCCACGCCTTGTTCCTGGACGATGCAGGAGGTATCATAGGATGAGGGGGGTATAGGGACATAGCCAAAGGCCAGTGGTGGGGGAGCCATTCCATCCAAGTTGACGGTGGCTCCAGACAAGGACGTGGGGTGATTGTTGGCGCGTGTAAAGCGCTGTTGGCGTACTGAGGCAGAAGTGACAGAAGATGAAAAGGAAGATGTGGACGCGGACTCCTTTGCTAGATGGCTGTATTGAACATCAGTGGAGCAAGAGGACGTCGGGGTGTCCTGCGGACTTACTACAGAGCCCCGCGAGAGCTCGAATAGTTCCCCGCCGTCATATCGAAGGAGGAAGATGTCGAGGCCTGTGAGCGTACGGAGTCGATGCTGGGTCTGTCGGTCATGGAGGGGCCTCCGGCCAGAGTGCGGATGAAGGTGTCAGCTTTGGAGGCTCTTCCTCTGAGCTTGCTCCCGATCTTTGTAGACCTGGAATTGGTGTCTGGTTGCCCTGCGATGGCATCGTCGGTCTCCCAGGGGGCGCGAGAGTGAAATCTGATCCTAGGGCCCTGGAGGCTCATCCGATGCGAGGCGTCGTCGCAGTCGTCACGGTCGGTGTCATCTTGAGCGTCGGTGGTGGAGAGAGGGCGTATGGAGGACGCTGCTTCGTCGTCATAGTCTGGAAAGGCAGCAGGATCAGAGGGGGTGTCGGAAGGGACGCCACCGGGCGACTGGTAGGCATGGCTGTAGACCGAGGGGGAATCTGGAAACTGGGCGAGCGTCGGCGGGCAGAAGGGGTCGTCGGAGGCGGGGTCGTGGGGGGGGGACAGCGACGTGGCCATCGTGGTGGACGACGACCAAGTCAGACAGGCTCGCATTTACATAAACCCTCTTTTTCTCATGCTAAGCCGACATGGAACACGAACACAATCTCGTGGCCCCCAAGGAGCTCGCTGCGTCTGCCAACGGCCGCGTGTCTCAAAGGTCGTGGAAGCCCAGGACCACGTACGGGCCCCCCCAGCGCTTTCCCCATCTTCTAACCGGTCCACCCGCCAGTCGCCCGCAGTGCTCCACAGGCCACAAGACTCCATGGCATGTGCGGATGGAGAAAACCAAGTCTGAGCGCGCCGTCAAAAAACTCCAGTCCGAGCTCAAGCAGGAGAAGCAGTCCGAAAGGCAACGGTAAGCGTCCCCGCTGGAGCAGTGCATCACACGGACCCGTCTCAGGAAAAGGGAGATCACCCTCGAGCGCCAGAGGGCGAGCGAAGAGCGACGCAGGCTGGAGCAGGACCGGGCCATCGTACTTGTCGCATCCCCCTCCAGCTCGACGTGTCTGACCGTCCGTGTCCAGATGGGTGCGAGAAAGGCTATCCGCCGACAGCGCAGGGCGGGACGTACGACAAAAATCCACGGGTGATGGTTATCGTGTCGTCGCGGCTGTCATACCATGTCAAGTAGCACAGGACCTAGACAGCGCTACAACGCCCACGTCACGTCCACCTCCCCATCGCCCACGAATGCCTTGTCCAGTCCGGCAATGACACTCTCGCACAGCGGACAGCTGCTCGCCAGAACGTCATCCAACTCTCTTCGCAGCTTCTCAGCCTGTTTCTCCGCATCTTTGTTCGCCCCCTTCTGACCACCACTCGCACCCATACCAGCGATCCACCCTGGTGCCGATACGACGGAAGCGAGTGCATCCGGCAACACCAGGTCTCGCAGCCGGTCGCCTGCAGTACGTATATTTCGTCCGAGAGACCCAGGACCCTTGGTGCCGTTCTGATGTGGGCTAGCAAAGTTTGCCGACAGTAGTGTGCGCTGTCGTGTTGGCTGCCGGATTTCGCCAGGTGTTGCGACCGGGTGGTCGCCCACCGCCATCCTCGGAGCATCCTTGATCAATTCTGTCTGCAGAGTCAGAATCCGTCTGAGTGCGTGAGCAGGCAGGTACTCTTTTGCCTGTACCGACGTCAAATGGCGCCTATTCCATGGTCATGTACAAACTCACCAGTCCAATCAGACAGTCAGCGTGGAACGTATGCTGACAGGGGAACATGTACGATTGCCGACTCAGCAAGAGCTGTGCACAGACAGAACATCGCTCTCCGGCGTCGATGGTGACGAAGCGGTTCTTGAGCTCGGCAATGTCCTGTTTGATCGACTCCGCTGTGCGTGTTGCATCATCCATTTCCTTCTTCAGATCCTCAATGTGGGCCGAGTAACCTTCCAATGCGTGTGCAATCTCTTCCTTGAAGTCATCAATAACAACAAAATCCGGAAAAAACGGCAGAATATCTTCAATCTTGAGCAGGTCGGTGTCTTCCAAGAATCGCATCGCACTGACGTCAAAAAGAGAAACAAACTAGTATCCAATACACGTCGATTGCGATACGACCTACGTTTTGATGTCCTTCTTGTCTTGTACCACATATCGAGCGATCTTCAACCAAAGTTTCTTCCTCAATTGAGGATCGTCCTCTGGCATGTCCGCGTTTATCTTTGCTAGCTCGAGATCGCCTTTCTGCAGCGCAAGGTCGACACTGTTCTCGTATAGACCCATCTTTGAGTAAATGTGCACGCAGGGTTGCGTCCGACCTGCTTTCTTGCACAGTCGTAGGGCATAATCCAAGTCATAATACGGTTTTCCAGTGAGCGGATTAGAAGGCGCCGTCATAAGGAGGTGTAACAGAGGACCATCGTCCCCAGGAGGATTCGAGGACAAGGAAACATGAAACGTCACCAATAGGTTGTGAACAGTAGAAGAAGTATTGTGCTGATTGAAGACAACGTGATTGAGGTACCGCACTGCTTGATTTGTCACCAATGGGTCGGAAGGAAGATGCTGCAGCTGCAAAAGGGACGGTATCAGCCGTAAGGGATCCAGGGCCGACTGCTTGAGCCACGAGTCGACCATCTCCTTCGGCGCATGCCCGGTAAGAACTGCGCCAAAACGATAGTAGAGCTCCAGATCCGACTAGTGTGCCGACTCGGTTAGTCGAGACACCAGGACAGGCGAATAAGCGAACCTGGCGATTGAGTGTGTCGATCGCCTTCAGCCAGTCTTCTTCGAGTATCCAGTGCTGGATAACCCGTTCATGGTCTCCGACTACAGTCGCATAGAAAAGTAACATGTCCGTTCGTCCATGTGATTGTATGAGCTCGTATACGGTATTGCGATCGAGGTTCGCCTGGCAGGAAATCCGAGATCACAATCAAGACACGGTCAAGACCACGAACCTTGTAGGTCTCGAAGAAGTGACAAAGATCCTCTTCGAGAATAGCACGCTCTGTCTGCATATTCTCCACGTCGCTCGTCGAAACCTCTGATGCACAGAGGTCTTCCAGTTCATCGCATTTGCTAAGATAAAACTCGACGAGCCATGTTGCTAGCATCATTCGTGCCGTCAGGTCCTAGCAAGAGCACGTCTAAGCAATGTCGGGGTACTTGAAAAACATCCTACCCACAGTTTTTCGTGTTCGCTCCAAGCGGCTGATCAGATAGGATCGAAGTGCATCCCGCTCTCCGACATCCAAAAATTTGAGTGTCACCTCTTCAAAAGGGACTGAACACTGTGTATAGCACTGAGCTGCTTGAAAGTATCGTTTTTCTTCAAAGAAGGCGTGCGCCTGGGCGGAAAGGACCTTGTCGCGTTGTGATGCAGTCTGATGGAGGGACGTCAGCGCTGCCCCTCATTCAAGTCGGTCACCTACCTTGGCGTATCGCAAGGCGACGTCAAAATCCTGCTGAGCGAGATATATCTGCCACACATCCCGACTCTCGTTCCCAACCACGAGCTCAAATATCGACTGATCCGTGTAGACCCAATACGTCTTGCGGACGGGATCTGCGGCCAGGCCCCTAATTATCTCATTTGGTCTCTGCAACACCTTGAGATGCGTTTCTTTGATTGTACATGAGCCCACTCACCAACGGTACGATGTCTTCGTAAGTCTGTTTCCCGTTCAAAGTGCATATTCCTATGATGCGGTCTCTATAAAGCAGAATGAAGTGAAACTCGGTGAGTAGAATGGACGTGGGGACTTCTGGGGGTGATTGAGAGGCGAGGGGATCGGAAGACGGTAGAGGATAAGGATAGGGAAGGAGCTGCGTCGAATCAACATGATCGTCCGAATCCGGGTCGAAGTTGAGAGTCCCATGATAAATCCCAGGGGCTGGACCGGAAAAGGTTTACAAACGAGATGTTGTTGGCCGCAGAGGGGACGGACCTGTCATCCAAGCAAGAGTCTTGGGCAACGAAAGAGCTTGATCGGAATTTGGAGTGAAGAAGTGCAGCTCCGAATATTGCAGGTCTCCTGGTAGTTCAGATATCTCTTCGCCGTTTCAGTGAACACAAACGCGATGTGATTCGGAGACTTACTGGGTGCTGTTTCTCGGTAGACAGCGAACAAAGAGGAAAAGAGACGACCCCCGTCATCTGAACGCCGGTCCGGTGTACCAGCAAACTGGTAGATGCGCGAGGGTGTGGTCACGATTACCAGTACGTTCCTTTGGTCGGGTTGGGGGAAGAGGTCAAACTTGATTCCTGTGATGGGAGCTCTTTCGGGGAGAGAGAAGAGCAGCTGGAGATAGCGTTCCTGAGACTTGAAGAGGTCCTCTCCCGCGTCAAGGACTGCTTCGAAGATGCCACCACTGCGCGTTCCAAACAAGAATTCCTTGGTTGATAGGGAGTGCGACGAGGACAGCAATGCCGCCTTGTTCCACGCAATGCTCTCGATGACCAGTTTGTTAAAGGATTTCAGAGGCCTCGGCTTCTTCCAGCCGCGGTACAGATACCAGTTTTCTCCTTGGTGAGATGTGACGACGAGATGGCGACCGGAAGGGTCGAGGAAGATCTTGTAGACAGACATCTCCGCAGGCTTGCGGGGAATGGGGATCTGAAGTACTTGTTCCGCATGGGAGAGCTCGATGAGAATGATGAGGTTTGAAGAGAGCGCCATTGCCAGGACGTCGGAGGAGACGGCAAGAGAGAGCAACGGAGCAGGAAGTGTGTATTGGACCCTACCGAGGTCGAAGATGGGCACATCAGCGGGGACGGGATTCGGGACGTCCACCTGGGCTGGGGTGAGCTGTCTGGAAGAGAGAGAGAGAGGACACGGACTGGGGCAGCGTGCGCTGGCTCGTACGGGGAAGGCTCGAAGCCCTGGTACTGGACGTGAGGCAGCGGCGAGCGCGCATGGCCCGACGGCGTTGCATGCTCGACGACTAGGACGGCGGGTGAGCGGGCGGGGAGGTCGTCCGTGGGGGACTCACATTCGTCAAACATGGTCGCTGGTCAGCGTGGAACACAACACTGATGAGTCCTCCCACCCCCAGGATCTTCCTCGTCAGACACGGTCAGTCCACCTCTCCTCGTCCAGCGGCGACGGTGACAACGCTCCAGGCGAGACCGAGTGGTCGCTGAACGGGTGAGCCCCTTGGCTGCCCTCCCCCGGTCGCTCACTGCATCCCCCACCAGACGCCATGTAAGCGCACGCACCCCCCCCGCTCCGCACTGACGCTGCTCGATCCCAGACGGGGAGGACAGACATCCCCCTGACGGCTCGCGGAGAACAGCAAGTGAGGGCGAAGGGGCCCCTTCTGGTCGGGCAGGGCCGTCAGTGCTCTCCTCGAGCACGACGGACGGATCACTGAGTCGACCCACAGAGGCTCTCGACCCAGCCAACGTCGCGCTCGCGCTCGTCTCGCCACGGCAACGCGCCCGCGAGACATTCCGCCTCTTGTTTGAGCATCTGCCCGAGGTCCCCGCTCATGTCATCACAGAGGACGTACGCGAATGGGACTATGGTAAATACGAAGGGCTCCTCAAGGAGGAGATTTTCGCCATACAGCCAGGCTGGAACATCTGGAGGGATGGGTATGCACATCGCCGAGACCCACCGAGGCGGCCCCTGACGCACCGCCAGCTGCCCCGAGGGCGAGAGTGTCGAGGCCATGTGCGCTCGGGTGGATCGTGTGATCGCCGAGGTCAAGCGGACGCTGAGAGCAGCCCCGATGTTGACTGAAACGTCGCACAGGTTCGCAAGCATCACCGCGGGTACTTTGAGCGAGGCCAGGGCGCCCGAGATGTGCTCATCGTCGCCCATGGGCACTTTAGTCGTGTGTTCATCTCGCGCTGGATCCGCTTCGACCTGGCGCTCGGTAGGATCGGCCGTTCTGCAAGCGCTCGCTGGGCTGACCGTGCTGCAGGAACACACTTCAATGTCGAGCCTGGAGGGGTGCGGGGCGGGTGTCCGTTGCGCCGTGGGTGGCTAACGCTTCCGACAGGTCGCCGTTCTGTCGTACAACCACAAGTCGCTCGACGAGCCTGCGCTGGATGCGCTGAACTTGTATACGGACTTGAAGTAGCCGCCCTGTTGTATTTGTGTGTATGTGTAAAGTCAGCGTGTCGTAGCCCGGCTAGCCGTTTTTGTTCTGTTTTTCTGACTCGGCGATCTCGTTTCCCCTCGCCCCCCCTCTGCAGCGAACATGGCCGACGTGGAGTCCATGTCGGAAACAGGCCCCGTGTCGGACACGCGCGGGGACCACGAGGCAGTGGTCGATCAAGACCCTAGCGCACAGCTTGAGCCGGACGTCCTGCCAGATAATCTCCCCGACGAGCCAGCGAAAGAGGACAGCGGCCCCCAAGCGGCCGAGGAGAACGTGCTCCCTGCTCCCCCCGCAGACGTGCCCAGCAGGCCCAGCGTCTCCAAAGATGCAACCCCCACAACCAAGGACAAGGCCGCCGTGCCTGCAAAGTCCGCCCCCGGCAAAGTGAATCCGTCCACGTTGGCAGACAAGAAGGTGTGTTGGTCGTGCTTTTTTTTTTGGCCACGCCTGCTTCATTCCAGCCATGTGTCGGACAGGCCACGTTGGGTGCGGGCAATGCCAAACCGGCGCCCTCAGGCAAGACCACCTCTCCCTCTTCCCCTCTCTCCAAAACCGCTCCCTCGACTCCATCTGCCGCCAAGAAACCATCCACCACGTCTTCTGCGAATACAACCAGGACTTCAACAATGGCTTCATCGAGGACTGGCCCCGCTCCACCCAGCAGGAGATCATCCATGTTGCCGCCAAGGGCGCCGTCCGCGACTGGAGTCCCCTTAGCACCCAAATCACGAACTTCAACCTTGCTGGCTTCACTGACGTCTGCTTCCTCCAGACCTCCCCCCGAGGCGAATGTCACCTCTCGCCCCTCCGTTGTTTCTCCGGCGGGCTCGGTTGCCTCTCTCAGGTCTAATGCAACCAGTAATGCTCCAGTTCCTGCCGCCGCCGCCCCACCTTCTCGTCCTCGCGCCATTGTCTCGGAGGCCCTGCGGAGGACACCCTCCAACTCAAAGCAGACCTTACCTCCGGCTGCTGCACCTGCCGTACCACCTCCACAAAGTCGCACAATGCGACCGATGGGTTCAGTCTCTTCCATACGGGAGGTTCGTGACGATGATAAAGCGCTTGAAGATCTCCAACAAAAGGCATGTCACCGCTTCCGAATGTGTAGAACCATTTTCTAACACTCCGCACAGCTAAGAGAAGCGACCGAGAGTCTTTCCGCCAAATCGGAAGCAGCAATTGCTCTCGAAGCCAAGGTTTCGCAACTCGAGGCGTCCCTGAACGCGGCGCTGTTCGATGTCAGCACCAAGACATCGGCTATCGAGAAGCTCCAGATCAGCAAACAGTCAGTGGACACCGATGTCAATAATCTCAGCGCTCGTTTGCGACAGCTTCAGGCGGAACATTCCCGCGACCTAGCTACACTCAGCTCCATCCGTGAACAGGTGACGATCTCGTCTTCCGATTCCGCTCTCATCTCATGTTCGCGTTCCAGCTTAGGAACGCTAACGAATCTACAGAGGTCCAAGCCGAACACATCAAGACCCTTGAGGCGCAGATAGACACATTACGTGCGGACATCGTCGCTGCACAGGAGAATTTTGAGTCACTTCGGGCTTCGAGTGATCAGTCGTCGGCTGAGGCTGCAGCAGCTGCGCAGATGGAGCGTGAAGCTTTCCTCAGGGCCAAGGCTGACGTTGAAAGCATCACCGCAGAGGCAAACAGCTTAAGAGCAGCACACAGCAAGGTTTCCCAAGAATTGCTGCAGCGCACGGCCGACACGAGTGCTCTGACTACGCAAATCGACGAGCTGAAGGCAGAAAGAGAGGATAACGCAGCCAAGATATCCGAATTGGAGGTTGAAATTCTCGAACTGAAGGAGACTCAAGAGGATGCCGAGGATGAGCACAAGAAGACCCTTGATCGTATCCAAAAGTTGGAGAATGCACTTTCAGAGGCCATTGCCGCGAAGCAGGAAGCTCTGCGCGATGCCGAGGCTAGGGATGAGGAGAGCGTGCTGAAGGCTACCGATGTGGCTTTGCTCCACGCCAACGAGATTCACTCTGTCAGATCGGATCTTTCCAAGGCTGCTTCCGAAATCGAGTCGCTGAAGGCTGAACTCGCCGCCGTTCGTGTTGCCCACGATGAGACAAAGGCAGCAGCTCATGCATCCACCGAGGCACACGAACAGGAGATGGAGGAAGCCGAGCAAGCTTATCTCTCAAAGCATATCGAACTGTCGGAAGAAATCAAACGGCTTGGTGCAGAACTTGAAGTGGGCATGACTCTTCTTGGATGCGTTCGGATCTTTGATGACAGTTTTCTTGACAGGCCGAGGAAGTCAAGTATGCTGCCAGGGTAGATGCTGTGAAGGTGGAACATGATCAACTTCTAAGAGAGGCATTTGAGCGGGCCAAGGCGAGTGAAGAACTCGAGGTTGGTTATCTGAGCTGACTCGGATTACAGAATGAAGCGGGAGAAGCACATAGTCAGGACCTCCAGGCACTGCGTGCCGAGTCGCAAGCAACTATTGAGCAACTTCGTATCGCCCATCAGTCGACCGTGGACGGTCTGCAGGCAGAACATGCAGCTGTGCTCGAATCTCAAGTTGGCGCGATCGAGAAGAAACTCGGTGCCCAGTCGCTCGAGCTTCGCGCCACTCAGGATGACCTGTCGAAGGCGAAGGCCTCTTTGGACACCCTACGTCCCGAGAATGAGAGTTTGAGGGTGCAACTCGAGGACGCTCGTGCCAACTTTTTGGCAGCCTCTGCCAACGCCGATCAGGCAGCTGAGATCGACCGCCTGACCAAGGAGATTGCCAGCCTTCGTGATGACAACGTCATGCTCAATGATGTCTTGATCGCCACAAAGGAGTCCCTCTCGGAGATGTCGACGAACCACTCCAAGGAACTTGAGGAGGCGGCGCAACTTCGTGTGGAAGAGGTCATGAGGCTCCGTTCTATCCACGAGGGAGAACTTGGTACCTTGGCCGCGCAAAAATCCGAGCTGGCACTGTCACTCTCCGATCTGGAGGGCGAGATTGCGACGCTAAAGGCCCGACTGGCTGCCGCCGAGTCGGCCGCGGCTCCAAGAAGCAATGGTGTTGTCCATGCATCTGCGACGACGGTAACACGAGACGAGTTGCAGAAGGTCCACGAAGCACACAACTTGCGAATGCACGACCTACAGGCTGAACATGAACGCATAGCCAGGGGGCTGCGGATGGAGGTCGAGACACTACAGGCGCGGCTGGACGAAGTTCAGCAGGATGTTGCGCGCAAATCGATGGAAATCCAGTACCTCGAGCAAGAACAAGAGGAGAGTCAAGACTCGATTACCCGGTATGTCAAGGTTTTTGGACTGCAGAGCTTGTTTGGAGTAGTGATTGCGCTGGCCGTGATCTTCGATTTCATCTAACTACGTTTCTTCGTCTTGACGATCCTACCGTACAATTTCTTGCGTTGATCTACCGGACCGAGTTCGTTGGAGCTAATTTATTGACCCCATCCCGCGCGTTTATTTTTTTGCAGACTAAAGGCAGACCTGGAGGCACTCAAGTCGCCAATATCATTGTGATCGGATGCGCAAGCCCAAAGGCAGTGGCCTCGTGGATTCGGTGCGGTTTTCATTTTCTCCTTCTCGTGGCCCCTCAGATCCGCTCGGAGTTCTATGCAAGCACAGGACGGTGTTTATACTCTATTTCGTCGTTACATACCTACGTACTGCCTAGTAGTGCCATCGTGTACTCGGACGCGTAATGTCATGGTCATGTTGGCCGCCGTCGACATGTATGGCAGGTGATTCAGAATTACCAAAAAAGGAAGCCTATTTAGAGCCCGGCGCGACTTGAATTTGCGTGTCGCTCCCTCT
Source organism: Boletellus deceptivus (assembly GCA_038090195.1). Classification (NCBI taxonomy): domain Eukaryota; kingdom Fungi; phylum Basidiomycota; class Agaricomycetes; order Boletales; family Boletaceae; genus Boletellus; species Boletellus deceptivus. Next base: position 48,528 of record JBBPMG010000004.1, read on the forward strand.
CTTTTCTGCACACGATGGCCATCCAGCGCGAACCCGGCCAGAAGGGCGTCAACTGGTCAAACATTGCCGTCGGTATGTCCATCCTGCCCCGTCCTCTAGCGCGCCCTCACTCTGCGTACGTCAGGCGCAATCATGAATATGGTATGGCTGCTCCATCTTCTCAGCAAACCTGCTCACTCTGATGGCCTGCTCTTCGCTGCCGCCGCTAGTTTGTACGTGGCTTCTTTTCATCGCCCTCTGTCTCGGTCTCTCACTTGTTGTTTCTAGGAGGTCAGTCTGGCCTGCCGGTCTGGGTCTGTCTGCGCGTGAATAACCCTGTCACTTAGGTGACCACTCTAGGGCAGCCTCTTGAGGTCCTCAAAACCCAAATGGCGGCCAACCGGTCTCAGACAATGCTTCAGGCTACAAAGGCCGTCTGGGCCCGAGGTGGCGTCGCCGGGTTCTTTCAGGGACTTATTCCATGGGTACACTCGTGCATACTTCTTTCGCTTCCCATCCCTCACCGCGGTCGTTTTGCAGGCGTGGATAGAGGCTTCTACGAAGGGTGCCGTCTTGCTCTTCACAGCTTCCGAAGTCGAATCTGGTGTGGTCAGTATGGGCATCAGCCCGGCTGCAGCTGGTCTCCTGGGGGGTATGAGCGGCGGTATAGCACAAGCTTACGCAACTATGGGTGAGTGAATGCACGCTGATGTTGTCTGCCAACGAGCTGCAACGATACGCACGACTTCTCAAGGCTAGCGCCTACCGCTATGCTCTCGCAAACCTCGTCACCTTACGAGGCTCGGCGCCAGTACGTTTAGGTTTACTGATGCCCTTGTGTGATAGGTTTTACGACGTGCATGAAGACGGTTGAAATTACTCGGCACAAGGAAGCTGCGAGCGGTATACAGCGGTCAACCTTCCAAGTTTTCATGGATATATACCGAAAAGAAGGCATTCGTGGTATCAACAGAGGTGTTAATGCAGTCGCCGTCCGTCAATGTACGAACTGGGGTTCGCGGTGTGTTGTCTCTTTGAAATCCATATTCCATTAACTGATGAGCTCCAGTATGGGTTTTGCCCGGCTTGCTGAGACAATGATCCGCAAGGCGCGTGGCAAAGGTGAACACGAAAAACTGGGCGCAGTCGACAAGATTCTCGCCTCCTCCATCGGTGGTGCTTTGGCAACGTGGAATCAGCCGATCGAGGTCGTCCGTGTTGAAGTATGTTGGTTTCTGCAAGTCTCGTCTCTGTGGAGCTGACCTATCGTAAGATGCAATCAATGGCCAAGGCGACTGCCAACGCCAACCGCCCGGAAAAACTGACCATGCTGAACACGCTGAGCTTCATTTACAAGGAAAACGGCATCAAGGGCCTCTACCGGGGAGTGACGCCCCGTATTGGCCTTGGCATCTGGCAAACGATATGCATGGTTTCTTTCGCGGATTCTGTGAAGGCTTGGATGAAGAGCCGTCAATAATAGAGGCCGCTCTTAGTAGACCGTAGAGGACTAATATCCTTATTCCCGGGGCATGTCGAATAATACTTTTCTGTCGTGAGACCTGCATGACGACACATTGAGGGTGCACGCGCGGCAGTTGTTCGGTCCCAGCATAAACGCTATCCATATCTTCGCCAACCATGAGTGCGCAGGTCTCGTCCAACACGGCACTGCATCCCTTGCTAGTTCTGTATCTCGCCCAGCTTGACAAGAACCCCCTTCGCACGAAGGCGGTAACGTCGGGTGTGCCGTCTCTTGCGCTTCATGTCCAGGCGTCTATAACCTGTAGTCGCCGCAGCGACATTCTTTTTCCTCCAGGAGGTTATTGGATCGCATGCTGCGGGTCTTTCTCCGAGCCCAACTTCGAAAGATGCCTCGGCACTCTCTAAAGCACTCGCGCGCCTACACATTGATGCCAAAGCATTCAAAATGGCGGTGTATGGCTTCGTGGTGTCGGCACCGCTGGGCCATTTCCTCGTGGGCCTTCTGCAGAAAGCGTTTGCTGGCAAAGTCGGTCTCAAGTACAGGGTGGGTCAGCTGCTGGCGAACAACTTGCTTGTCGCGCCCCTCCAGATCACCAGTCAGTCGCCCCCCTTTTTTTTTTATTGTTTTTGCACCCGCGCTTTGCTGATCGAGTGCGTCAAACAGTTTTCCTGGCCTCCACGGCTGTCATGAACGGTGCCAAGTCCGTTGAGGAGGTCATCCGTACGGTCAAGGCAGGCTTCTTTGGCGCCATGCAGGTGTGTCCTTGTTGTTCTACACCCACCTGTGCCGCACTGCTTGACCGTTTTCACCAAGATGAGTTGGATCGTTTCGCCCTTGTCGATGGTGATTGCCCAGCAATATATCCCGGTCGAGGTGGGTGAACAACGTGCTTGAAATAAAAAACAAAAGAACAGGTTGAATTGAGGCCGAGTTGTAGCTGTGGGTTCCCTACTTCAACCTTATCCAGTTTACACTTGGGGTCAGCTCCTCTTTGCTTCCACCCTGTCATGGTCTCATCTTTCATATCTGTCAGACGTTCTTCAACATCAAGATGAAGAAGCTGCGCCTGGCCGCTGCAAAGAAGGCAGAAGAACAAAGAGAACGAGAACGCGCACTCGCAGAGTCTGCTGCCACCAAAGCTGACTAGTACTCCAGCAATCTCTCCTAGTAGAAGTTTTGTGTTGCGTTTGGCTTGCTATCATCCATGCTATGTATCTGGATACCTGACAAGAACATTGGGCCCTACTGACGAACGTCTGTTACTGTCATGCGTGGGAGATCCTTTGCAGGAGGCCCTTGTACATAACGATGTCTCGTACGCCACGGTGATTGATCAGGTTCTCCAACAATTGTTTCGACCTCCCAACACGAGAGTCCATACGTTCCAGGTCTGGTAGCCCAAAGTACCGTCTCCACCGTCGTCGATTGCGAAGCATGCAGTATGCCACGAATGGCAAGCTTTCCTACATAACGCGGTGGGAGAAGATCACTTCAATCGGATGAGTAAGGAGCATGATTGGACCAAGAGGAATACTTGCGATCCCTCGAGCTCGCCCTGGTTCATAACACCAAACTTGACCACATAGCGGGATGGGTGGCTCAATGAATGGTTTCTCAAAGAGACTTTCACAGGTGCAAGACAGTGCCTGATACGAGTGAATGTGGGATACTAGGCAAACAAATGTCTCGTGACGCACCCTAAGTTAAAATCGTGCTCTACCACGTTCTGCTGTATTGTGACCACCAGAGGGTTCATTTCGACATTCCATTCACTATCACGAATTGATTGTAGTATTTCCGACCTCTCGCGCTGAGTTTCTGCATACATGCTCCGCTTAACTTTCGTGTTCTCTACTTTCTCGATAGCCCCTTGAAGAGAAGCGTGACCAGCGCCGAGATTCAGACCTGAGAGCAGGATAAAGCCCATCTTTTGCTCAGAGGGTATCTCCCAGAATACTAAAAAATCCACAGAGAGTGGATTGAAGAGTGGAAAAATTTGAGGATGTGTCGCAGCTGGGATATGTAAATACGATCGAGCCATGAGGTTGGCGACGACCTTCTGCTTTGCCGACAAAAAGAGAGACGAGACTGCAGGATCATGCACCGAGATATACGGGACGTGCTAGGAAAGAAATGTGGAATCAAACATATTGTCCAGAGTGATGCAGCTTACAGGAGAGGTGTGGCGACACGCAAGATTCAGCGATGGTGGGTCTGCCGGTTCAATTTCGCGCCCGTTCAAAATATTGCCTAGTGTTCTTGAGACAAAGGTCGTCATAGCCTCTAAACAGGCCAATGAATCCAAAGGGGATGCATCGAATGACATAGTAGCCAGCTGCGCTGGCTGTAGCGGTACTCTGATTGGTCCTGCTTAGCCCCGGTAGCAAAGCCGCGTCAGGAACTTACGACGAGAGTGGCGCCATGTGACGGCACTCCCAAATAGGGCTAATAGCAGTAACTTGTTTGATCCGCACAGATGTCGAAGACATGTTGAGCACTTGAAGGTTAACAAGAAACACACTGTCATTAGACGGGTTTGGAGTGAAGGTTGCCGATAATTCTAACGACGGGATGACTCGATAAGCTCTCGTCACCCGTGTAGTGTGGAAGGCGCGACCTCCGGCCTGAGGACAAGTGACAATCAACACGCAGACCAGAACGTAGGTATGAAGTTTACCTCCCGATACACGAACAATAGACACAGTTGTTGGGAGGCAACTTGGCCCGGGCGCCATGTAAGGTTGACCACAGTGCTATCACCAGAGTGGAGCTCCTTATCGATGGGTACAACATTAGGACACCATGGTGAAAGCTTGTTGTTTACATGTAGGGTTTCGGCGGAGCCGGTCGACATCGACGCTATCAAGCATGAGCGGTTGATCGATTGTGATGTCCTAAACCGACCTCACCAGTTTTGCTCTCCGGTGGCTCTAGCCACATTTGATCCTCTGGACCGCCCACCAGCCATACCTCGCCGATGGTCTTAAACCCCGCGTTTGTCATCCAGAACTTCATCGGCAGGCACTCACCTTCGTAGAGGGAGAGTGACTCGTCGTTCTCGAACGAGACGGCGAGTTCTTGACTCGCCTCCTCGACGTCGGTGCTAATTAGGATATCCGGTGCGTAGGCCACAGTTTGCCTTTGCTGAGGCGTGTCCTGTAGTCGTCTGCCCCGCCGTGCAAGAGACTCCTTGGCAGGAAGTAGACCGAGGAAGTTATATGTTACGCCAGGGACAGTCAACGACGTCGCTCGTGATGCCTTCACTGCAATTGAAACCTGGGTAGAACCGAGTAAGACATGTGAGCTATGAAATCATAAATCTTTTCAAACGCTTACTATACGGCTTCCCTTGGCAGGAAGGACAACCTCCAGCACGTGTTCAGCAGTGACGTGCTCGTTAACCCACGGGGCGTCCCGGTCTCTTGCTTCTACAACGAGTGCTAAGTTGGTCAGAGTCACCTCTGTGTCTAGTGGGTTTTGCAGAGCAACATCTACCCAAAAGGGTTCTAAAGGGTGGAGATCAAAGACAACGTTATCGGGCCAGCCGTCACCAAAACTGACTTACCGCCGACAGCGGCCCTGCCACTCTTTTCAAGCGTCTCTTTGCCACGCATTCTCCAAAATGCTGTCCAGACATCCTCCCTCCTTTCCCACTCCGACTGATCGCCGCTGGAAGAATCTCGAGAAAGTCGTGCACGACTCGAAGCTGGGGACGTAAAGGTTATGGGCAGCTCTAAATTATAAAGATCTACATTTTGATCGGAGATCGTCCTCAGATGCTGCGCAAATATCAGATCCCTGATTCTATTTTAACTGACAACGCACCGAGAATGCTACTCTAAAATCTTCCAGCAGTACTTTGTCCGAATTAGCTTTCCCCCCCTCATCCGCGCCCTCGCCATCGATTTTGGCAAGCGGCAAGGAAGACGAGGGGTACCAGCGTAGTTGCCCTAGAAAGCATTTAACTGCACTCTCAATGTCACCCGTTGTGTATAGTAGCCTTCCTGAACGCCATGATTAACACCAATGGGACCAAAAGAGCTCACCTACCTAGTGGACGCTCGATACCCGATAAAATTGCATCGAATCCGATGGTTCTCGGGGAGGACTGCCCTTGCGAGCTCCAAAAGGAAGGTGACAGTGATTGCTTTGGTTGATTGCAGAAGAATTCGTGGGCTTTCCGCAAGAAAAACATTGTCAGGGGTTTCTAAGGCAGCGTTATGCGGTTTTCCAGGGCATGAGACTAGTGAAAGACCCACGATACCACACTTTTCAAGCCTATTGGCGGCAAAGAGGTACCACAGTGCCGCTCTCCGCTTTGCATTTTTCTTGGAACTCAAGAATGCAGCGTGAGCGAGAAGTAACGCCGCTGGAGGTTCTTCAGCCTTTAATGCCGCTGTCCTTGTCAGTGCTACTCTACTGGGTAGGAGACCGGAAATACGCACATTTCCGGCTGCCCATACTAGCCACCTGTCGCCTTCTAAAATATCTCCAAGGAAATCGTCAGTGGAAATACCAGCCTCCCAACGAACTGCATATTTAAGGGCCTGTACCTGGATCTGAGGCGACATATCCGAGCTAGAAGAGGACACAGCAGAAAGTGCATAAGAAGCATGGGCGACAACGGCAGGGGACGGAGATAGGAACAGCGGTAAAATGTCCTAGAGATATTCAGTCTGGCTGGGAATCTAACTTGACGAGACTTGAATTACCGAACCACCTTTGTTTTCCTTTCGCAGTACCTCCCATACGCTGGTCGCAAGTTTATAATCGCCAAGAACGGTCGCAAATTCTGCAAGGCGTCGTAGCTGGGAAGGAGGTGCAGTAAGGACAGCAAAGCCGGAAGTCGATTGCGATGCATTGTTCATATGTGATCGAGACGAGGGGGAGGGAATGGAAGGAGAGGAAGTATGAGTAGTGTGCTGTGTGGGTGGGACACTTGCACCGAAAAGCTTGCGCGTGGAGGAAAAGAGGCGAGACGGCAATCGCCTACTAGATGAATATGCTTCATTCCACTCGAGTACACACTTTTCCATCCAGGGAAGAAGGCTCATGACAAGAAACTCTCGCGTAAAACGCGCCATCTGCTGGATATCCGGTTCTGACAACTTCAGAAAGTTTGGTGAGACAAGTGAGGGAGCAGTGGGGAGGGAGTGTGGAGTAAGGGAACCATTCTGCCAGGATTCGGAGGAAGAGGGTGGGAGACGAGGGGGAAGGAGAGGAACAGGAACAGGAGGGGGTGGAGGAGATGGAAGGGACAGGGGAAGAATGAATGCATGCAGACCATACTGCTTCTTGACGGCATTGAAGAGGGCTCCAGCTCTGAGGGGGGGGGAGAGGTGAGGAGGTGGCAGTAGAAGCGGAGTGGAGTGACGTACTCCTCGTCGGACAGGGGGGATTCCCTGGGATGTACGATGAGAGTATAGAGGAGGCGGGTTGTGTCAACCCAAGGAGGAAACTCTGATAGACGGGAATGGAGGGCCGTGATGGCCTGTAGCGGGTTTGGGGCTGCGGTAGATACGGCCAGGATGACTAGGAGGGTTGTGAGAAGGGGATAAGGTGCAAGGAAACGGAGCTGACTGGAGATTGGATGGTTCCAACCGTCGTGTTTTGAAGGTAGGTGATCGCCTTCGACGCAGCGAGAGAGTTCGTCCCACCAGGGTGTGCGGGTGGAGTAGCGATCTGGATGGGCGTCCAGTTCGTTGAGCCAGCGAGCGCATTGCGATGCGATGCGCTCGCTGACCCAGTCGATGGTTCTGGCGGCGCGCTTTTCGTCGTCCTCGAGACATGCGCGCTCGGTTTCGACAAGATCGGAGAACCTGAGGGCAAAGGAGGGGTGCGAGACGGTTGCGAGAGACGTGGTGCGAGTGGTGACTGGGGAACGGAGTGAGCGCATGCAGAAAGGTGACGGGGCGATGGTACCTTGAGGGAGGGGCGAGAAAGACTGGAGGATGTCGTGGAGGGGGGGGAGAGAGGCGTCGTGGAGGAGACGGACGAGGTCCGGGGAAGGGAGAAGACAGACATGGGGGCTCAGCGAGGACGGCAGCGCGGGGCTCATCGTGGACGGGACGCGCATACAGTCGTTACATTTCCACGATAGACTTAGGATAATAAACAAATAGATAACAAGTCAGAAACCGCCGCTGAGAAGGTCGCCGAACAAAAGGCCGCCTGCGAGCCCGCCGAGCAAGAGTGCGGCCGGGTTGTCCATCGCGAACCCGGGCCTCTGCGCAGGGTTGTAGCCCGGATTGGCAGGATAGCTCGGCTGGTACGGGCCATATCCACCGTACGCCTGCATGTACGCTTCCCGCTCCTCCAGCTGGCGCATCCGTGCCTGCCTCGCCCGCTCCTCCGCCCGCGCTGCCTGCTCCGCCCGAATACGCCTGTGCTCTTCGCGCTCCTCCTTTGTTCCGATAGCCTTGTCCTTCAGTCTCGCAAACACCCCGCGCTTGTGCTCTGTCTGCGCACTTGGCCCGGCGGTGTCGTCGGGCGATGTGGCACGCTCTGACGCACCAGCCTTGTCTCGGTCTCGGCCGCCCGAGGCCTGTCCGCCGGTAGCGACGTCGTACGAGGGCGGCGCATCGAGGTCGGACTCGTTCCCCGACCTCAGTTCTGGATGCTCGCCGAGGAACTGTTCGTCCTCGTAGGGGTGGACCCAGATAGCGCGAGGAGGGTCTGCCCGGGTGTCAACCTGAGGGGGGCATGAGCCTGGCATGGGGTGCACTGGGAAGACGCACCCAGAAGGGATGGTTGTAGCTGGGATCGTGCTGTTCGATCCAGCCGTCGGGGAGAGGACGATGGGGGGACATGATTGCACGTGGCTGAGGGGGCCTTGCTTTTTGACGCGCCAGAGCACCGCCACCTCGCGTGCTGTGAGCACCGCCTTCCTCATTCCAAACTGCGTAAAGTACACTCAAGACACGCCGTGTGCGCGCAGAATTCGTATCGTCTCCTCAATCTTTTCGATCTTCTGCTCGAGTGGCATCTGGCATGCAGTCAGCTTCGCGCCTCGACGCGCGGCGGACACACACCTCGAAGAACAAGTGCATCTGCCTCCGCCGCTCCTCTGTCGCGGCTTCCTGCTGTGCGATCGCATCCACGAAATGGCGCAGCTCCTCTCTTCTGCCATCGCACCGCACCGCCCGCGCCGGCGGCACCCGCACACCCCACCCATCCGGTGCTGCATCGCCACCGCCCCGACCCATCCCGGACCCCGATCCGTCCCCGGCCCGGATGCCCCAGCGCCTGTGCGACGACTCCGTCGCGTCCGATGCGGTGCGGGTCCATCCGCCCCTCTGACTCAATCCCCAGTGCGAGTCCCGTGCCCCGCCCTGGCTGCCTGCCCAGTCGTCCTGGCAAGGCGCTCCCCACCCAACCTCGCCGTACCCGCCACCACGCTCAGACGGAGTCGCCCCGCCCAGCATCCCCAGCACCTCGTTCGCGGTCCTCCATCCACCATCGCCCTCCATCTTCTCTAGAAACTCCTCCAGCCGGAGCACCTCACCCTTCTCTGCCGCGTCCATACCCCGCTGCCAGAAGGGCACCAGATCAAAGACCTGATCGACGTGCGCGTGCATTCCCCACTGTCGTAGACCCTCCGATGTGAGTGGGAGGTACTTGCTCTCGTCCGTCTGCAGGTCGTTTCCTGCATGGCATGCCCCGTCTGCCTTACAGCCACCTCTGTCGTTCTCCATCACAGAATGCTCGTGGCCTCGAGCTGCCCTTTCGTGGTCCGGAGTGACCGCGAGACTCGGAAAGAACGATTGGCCTCTATCGTGCGTGTAGACCCATCCTTGACCTGTCGTGCCTCATCAGTAATTAACTTGTTCAAACGGCGCGTGCGTCTACAGCTCACGTTGCCGTTTCTTAAACGACCTCCGTTGGGCAGAAGTGGGAGGAGGCATCAAGCAGGCGGGAACAAGCTTCGCCTGCAGCCTCCCCATATATGTCGAACACAGCCACGGCTTGGGGGTCGACACGAGGTGTGATTCTACCACAGTCCCGTGCACGAGCGCTCAGAGATGCAACAATCACACAATATTAATGAGCCAAGTCGACCCAGAAAGTGTATAAACCCATGTCCCTGCCAGAGCCATGGGCATGGCAAAACTCCCTCAACCGAGCCATCGTCAACGAACCAGCGCTCATTGGTCAGCGTGAGACAGTCACCGCAGTCTGCAACACGGAAGCGAACCATTTCTGGCAAGTCGAGCAAGGACCCTGATAGATGACCGAGAGGCCACTCAGAAAACACCGCGGAAATTGCGTGGCGATGTGGACATACTGCAGACTTGGTTAGAGTCTTGGAACGAGAGTGACCGTAACGATATATCGTTTATACCGGCCCAAGTAGCGAGATAGATGTCCAGTCTTTCGATTGCAATGCCAGCAATGAAGATGGGTGCTACGTGATACCCCGCGCCGTAAGACGGCCAACAGGCATCTGCGCTGTTACCGTTTCGCGAAGTCTCGAGAACTCGGCGCAAGGTACTTACCAGATCACGGCCTCGAGGGAAGCGTATGCAAATATGACCACATGAAACGCAAGCGCAGCTCTTTAGAAGTTACAGCAAGCAAGAGAAGCACACCAAAGGCCACAGCGAGCATGTATTGTCAAGTCGGAGGAGACCAGGCTCACTTTTGCCGAGACAGGCCGAGAAGGGGTGTACCACATGCACCCAGTCGAGTCCTCGACAAAGCACGCCATGTGCGTGTCACTGCATAACTTTCCGAACAACAAAATCAGACTCACGCTTGGAATGTGGAAGAAATGAGCCTGTCATTTCTAGACGTCTTGCGTATCTTGCCACCAGCCAGAACCAGCCAGAAGGGATGCAAGACCAAGCTCAACATCCCCGATCTGACGCCAGAACCACACGGAGTGGGGCATCGGAGAGCGAAAGAGAAAGTCGTGAAAGGAGCACTTTCGAACATGTAGTTCACCGCAGCGAGAGCGATTAACACTCCACTTCCCGAGGAGGGGGTGTAAGGAACGAAACTGACGATACGAGCCGCAACAAGCACGAATACCCAGCACGGAGTGAACGAATATATCACAGTATCACAGGCTCAGGTGCGGGACCCGACGTGCGGCCACGGAATTCGTGTACCTAACCGAGAGGGATGGCACTGGGATCCGGGGATGAAACAAGGGATGAGACCTCAGCGCACAGCTCGATAGAGAGATCTTACTTTGCCCTCGTGCTCACTCCACCTGGACAACAGATGAGCTGAGAGCCTGGCAGGCGTGTGGCTGGAGTGAATGAAAAATGAAGGTGCCATCTCTTGGTTTCATTCTTTCGGACATCGTCTCCCACAAGACCCACGGACATGGTTGGAAGGGTGGCGGCGCGGGCGCGAGGTAGCGAACGCCTTTATGAAAGCAGGTCGAATTGCTTATTGCAGTGCTGGGCCCGCATCTGGTACAAGGAGCGATACCTAAGTGTACTAGGAGGGCACGATTCCACATCTCACGCCAGGTCTCCCGACCGTCAGATTGGGCCGACTACGTACGAGTCAGAACACACCGGAACCAGGGAAGTAATCGAGTACTGACGATAGTCGTAGACGAAACGGGTATGAATTGGTCCGTCCTGTTTGTCAGATGAGGTGAAGGTGGTGTGCCTGACATATCGCCTTTGCCCGTTCACCACTGCGAAGCCCCATGTCTAATTCACGTGGTGAGAATGGCTCGCAGGTAGCCAGTAAAACAGACGCCTACCTGTATTGCTCTCCAAGTGTAGCTGTTCTTGCCAGGGGTGCTCCAGGAGTCGGTCAAGACGATGTCGTCGTCGATGGTATCCTGAGACCACCCTTTCTTCAGGAACTCGTCCGTGAGCTCTTCGACGGAGATCCGGCGGGACTGTTCTGTCACGTGACCAAAGATGTCGTCGTACTCTTCCCGCTCGTTCCAGTCCAGAGTGCGGTTCTCACTCGAGTTAGAGACGCTGCCGGAGAGTATCTGGTCAATGTCAATGTGCTCGACGCCAGCCTCATCCGTGGTATGCTTTATGGATAGGGTGAGAGACAACAAGGCGATTGCACGTCGCTTGAACCACGACACGCCCTGGAGGCGGAGGATGTCTTCGGTGCTGTCGCTGAGGGCCTTGTTCTGCTGACCGAGTCAGTTTGACGACAGGGAGGCGAAAAGAAAAAGAACCATGAGAAACCTGCCACCCATCGCTTTGGTGGTGACGCTGGGCGGAGCCGCCATGGCAAGTTGGAAGAGACTGGCGTGTCATTGTCAGTCTTTTATACTACTCTCGGCTGAGACCGTCGTGGTGACAGCTCGACAGGATCAGCTGAGTCTCAACCCCGTCGCCGTCACCGTGGAGGCGCGCTTGAGCTCGGGTGCGCAAGCTGGTGGACTCGCTTTGGCGCGAAGCGAGCATGGTACATGGGTCAGGACGTGGGCTTGAACACGGTCACCACCCTCCACACCGCATCTTTGCCCCGCTCCCAAGCTCGCGGTCCTCTGGCCTCGCTGCCCCCAAACTCCACCATGAGCCCGTGCTGGGACCACTCGCACCAGATGTGGATCGACCCGCTGGATGGCCCCGCCCCACCGCCTTTCCTGCTCGGCTCTCCCAGCCACTCCACCAGCTCCTTGCCGGTGCTGTCTTTTGCAACCGTGACTGCCCCCGCCCCCGCCAAGTGCAGCGTAACCGGTAGATGCGGGTACGAAGAAAAGGCGGCGTGTTCGTTCGTGTCGGCATTGTAGATATCCACCGCCTCCAGCCGCAGATCGTCGTCCCTGAGCTGCTCACGTCTCAGGCCGGTCGCTGGCTTGTACCCGTTCTGGGGAGTGAACTGGAGACTGACACCGAGCGGCGAGTAATTGAAGTAAACAATGTCAGAATAGGACTTGATGTCTGGCGCGGGGGTGGTGTCGCTCGACAGCGTACCGAGGTACTGAGCGAGGGCGGGTGCCGAGGGCGGCTCGCCAAGCAGATCGTCGAGGTTCATGGCATCTGCTCTTTCAAGCTCCGATAGGTCCTCCTCACCGCCCGCCTCGGTGTCGAGCACCATGGTCCGCCCAAAACTCGAGCCAGCCGACGCCGCCGCCAGGCCGTCCCTGCTGCAGTCCTACAGCCCCTTCCCCAGCCTCCGCAGATGTGTCGCGCACTTGCTTCCTCCCTCTACCTCCCTCAGGATCGCCTCCCATCTCGTACCTCTACTCGTCTGTCTCTCCCTGATCCCACTTGCCCTCTTCTTCTCCGTCCTCTCGGGTTGGTACATTTGGAAGAACATCCCCGTCGCCTGGCAAGTCCCTATCTATCTCCAATACGGGTCTGTCCTTCTTCCCCCTTTCGTATCCACCCTTGCCCACCCAGCCTGCAGCAATGGCCCCTCGCCCTACGCCGAGCTGTCCCTCCCCCCTCTCTCCACCACCCAGCCTTACGACGTTTCTCTTCAGTTGATCCTGCCGGCATCTGACGCAAACCTTGCACTCGGCAACTTCATGGTCACCTTGTCCCTCTCCACGCCTTCAAACAAGACTCTTGTAACGGTAAGCAGACCGGTACGTTCGTCACGTCCATCCCACTCCACCCATTCTCCTTACCATCGTCGAGTCTATTGTTCTTCCCCCCAAGCGCTCCATCTTCTCTTCTACCACCCCACCTCTCATTAATCTGGATGTTCTTTTACTGTCCTCCTATATTCCGGGAACCTCAAACATGCATGCGAGAGTCGATCTCGGCCGCAGGGATGGCTGGAAAAGTTTGGGTGGTGGCGAGGGGCGCGAACTCAGTGTTTGGAGTGCCGTCTTGAAGGGTGTCGTCAGGCTCCATGGCATCCGGTAAGCTCCCCTACGCTCCAATGCAGGACCGTCTACTGATCGTTTTCAACAGGGGTCTGCTGTGTCGTTTCCCCTTCGCGTTCGCCCTGGTCGCCTCTGCCATCTTCTTCTCTCTTTCCATCTCTGTCCTAGCTGTGTGCATTCTTCCTGCAATGCGATGGCGTATTTCCATGGATGAAACGCTTGATGCACCCGAACCCAAGGAAGAGATGCCCGGTCGCATCCGAAAACGCCCGCGCAGAAGCGTTGCTGGTGAAGGTCGTGTCTCAAACACCGTCCGTTTTCAGCTTACTCTTGCACGACTCTTAGTCACCACCTCTGCAGGTCTACAAGTCCGAGGATGCTCCTGTCGACATTCCGTCAGGCGCCGCTTCGGACGACTTTCCCTTGAAGCGGCGACCCTCACGCATGCCTGATGTTCTCTTAGATTCTGAAAGCTAGACTCCGCATTGGAACCCTGCAGGTACTAAATAATACAGGACTGCGTATTCATGTGTTTTATCGAATTAGGCACCAGTTAATTTTCATGTTGTTTCAGTACGATGCCGGCAACGGGTAAACTTTATATCCTTATGGAAACTTGCGACAATACGTTGTCCTCCGTCTGGGGGGGCCAGCGAATTTAGACCTTTGATACCACTGCCACAACCGTACCTCGCCTTTTCTGTCCACGATGAATTCCCTACAAGCTCAGTCGCTGTTTTCGGTTGCAGGCAAAGTCGTTCTCGTCACTGGCGGGTCCCGTGGGATTGGGATGATGGTGAGTGAGGCGGGCACACGCAGGGAAAGCACGACCACTCATCGTCCCAGATTGCCTCCGCTTTCGTTAGAAATGGCGCAACCGTGAGTCTGCACATCCTTGGCGCGCCAAACCGACGGACGACATTTCAGGTCTACATCTCTGCACGTTCTGCCACCGAGTGCGACGCGTCTGCGGCACACCTCTCTGCCGTTGGGACAGGCAGGTGCATATCTATTCCTGCAGACCTTTCAAAGCTTTCAGAGGTAGAGCGCCTAGTACAAGAGCTTGGGGCGAGAGAGGAGGCTCTTCATGTTCTCATCAATAATGCTGGGACAGTATGGGCTCAGCCCTTGGATGACTATCCGGTTGGTCCGCTCACGGGCTCCGTCTCGACCCACGGTTGACGTACAATGCAGGATCATGGGTTTTCAAAAGTCCTCACGCTGAATCTACAAAGGGTCTTTACGTTGACACAAAAGCTCTTACCTCTTCTCCGCGCTGGTGCTGTCCAGGGTGGCAAGACTGGCGACGTGTTCGATGACCCGTCCCGAATAATCAATGTACGCACAGCTCCCACTCAGGCTTGGTCTCTTGACTTGAAGCCCCGCACTTCCGTCAGATCGGGAGTGTGGAAGCTCTCGGCGTTCCCGACCGCGATACATACGCGTACTCTGCTGCAAAAGCGGGACTTCATCACCTAAGTCGCCATCTCGCTGGACGACTCGGCAAGGAAGGAATCCTGAGCAACACCATCGCATGTGGTGCGTGGCACGTCTTTGCCGTACAGTTGCATTGGCCAACTCAACCGTCTTCATATACAGGTGCCTTCCGAAGCAAGCGTAAGTCGCTTCGTTCACCAACCAATGTGGTCTGAACGATCGGGCAGTGACCGCTGAAATGCTGGACACGGTAGGAGACACCCTCATATCACAAATTCCGACCAATCGCCTTGGCACCCCGGAGGACATCGGGGGCACTGCTCTGTTTCTTGCGAGTCGAGCTGGCGCGTATGTCAACGGTGCAACGATTACTCTCGATGGTGGCTTCCTCGTTCACATGCCATCGAGCAAACTCTGACTCCATTTGCACTGAGCCACACTTTTTCGGCATATCTTTATAGTATAACGCGCTGTGGACTGTATGTTACACCAGGCATATAACCACCCCGATGAACTGCGCACCTCACTCTGATGCGGCTGTTTCCGTTTTGCTGGGCACAGCTCCTTCCGTTGCTTTCGCCTCGGATCTGTCTTTCTTCGACAGATGGCTTCAAGGAGCCGCTTGTGCATCCCTTCCCCCCAGACTCCTTACCATCTCCGCCGCCTCGTCGCCATCGAGACCAAGTTCCTTGACTAGCTGTCTCAAGTCGTCGTCTGTGACCCTTACACCCTGTAGTCCGAAACCTTCGAGCTCCGTGCTGATATCAAAGTCGTTCTGTTTGTTCGCAGGCTGCTTCAGCGGGGTGTCTGGACCTTGAGGAAAGAACTTGGGCTTGTGGTGTTCTGGGGTCATTTGAGACACGGGGACTGCCCCTGGGACGCCGACAGGTTTCGCGGCGGGAGAAGGACGGTCTTCGTCGGCCTCTGCGTTCCAGGTTTCCTTTAGTCGTAGAAAAGTGTCTAGTTCGTCGTATTCGACGGCTTCTTCACTGACGGATGGATTGGGATCAGCGGGATGGGCAGTATGGCAAGAGAAGATGGGACGGTGCTAACAATGCGTCAAAGTCCTGTGCACGCGACTTTAGTTGATGCGTGCGTCCGAACGGCGGTCTACGTACCCCCGGATACCTGCCCCCGACGAGGATACCAGGTAGCTGTTGCTTGTCTGTGGCAGATCAGACCGGAACCGGACTGCCATCATGCTACAGACCGAGGGGTGCTTTTCGTTTCCAGACACGTTTGGCGTCTTCATCCGAAGCCAGATCGTAAGAGGTGAACGGGATCTTCTTGGTCTGCAAGATGCGCAAGATGTACTCTGTGGAAACGGGATGCACAGTGTATAGCTGCCCAGCAACCGGGCCGTTGGGGCTGACCTTGGCGCTTTCGAAGGACGGGCTGGGAAGCAATCGTGGTGAGGAACACCTGGATGGGCGGCGAAGGCATGTGCGGAAACAGGTACCGTGGGGACTGGCGCTCCCACTCTTGCCCAGCAATTCCGATGCCCTTGTCAGTCCTCATCGTCTGTCTGGGCAACATCTGCCGCTCTCCCATGGGGGAAGCCGTGCTCAGACATGAGGCTGCGAAGCGAGGAGTCGACATCAAGGTCGACAGCGCTGGCACCGGTGCGTACCATGTTGGCCAGAATCCAGACGACAGGTATATAATACTTTTGACTGCAAACGCCCTACCAACTGCCTGATGTTGCAGGACCATTTTGACGTGCAAGAAGGTGAGAACGTAGCGCTGCGAGCGACCGCGAATAGGCTGACTTGCCATCCAGCACAACATACCGATCAATCACTTTGCAAGACAAGTCAGGGCTACAGATTTCACCGATTTCCAGTACATTCTTGCCGCAGACGAATCAAACCTTCACAACCTGGTCGCAAAGAAACCACAAGAGGGGACTGCTACCGTGCGCCTCTGGGGATCATACCTAGACAACAAGCCCATCTCAGATCCTTACTTCGGGGACATCGTAAGGCGTCCGTCGTAACGCGAGCCACCGACTGAGGTATTTTACACTCGCAGACAGGGTTTGACCGATGCTTCGAGGACTGCACCAAGTTTTCCAATGCTTTCCTCGATGCAGTCATCACCCAAAACTAACAGTGCCAAGATGTCCGTGTTTTCTGTTGCGTATCGTACGTTACAATTCCGTCCGATCCATCTTCTCGTAGGGACGACGATTATTAGATCAGTTCAGAGTAGGCATGTTCACCGATGCACGGCTGCCTATGGCATCTTCTGCTCTCCAAAGACTTGTCGTAGTCTAGTATCAGGCGTCAGCCTCTTGCGAGATACCGTGCAAGAAACGCGTACCTTGTTTTGCGTATAGAAGTTGATCCCGCTGGGCATATGTCGGTTACCTCCAAGTGACTGTCGCTCAAGGTAGAGAGCCTACCTCTTCCCATAGAACCCAATGTCGCCCAACACACTCCCTTTATTGCCACTCCACGCAAACATAGGCAGAGGGACTGGGATAGGCACGTTAATACCTATCTGGCCAACATTCACTTCCGTCTCAAATTTGCGTGCTGTCGCGCCAGATTGCGTAAAGATAACAGCACCGTTGCCGTACCGGTTTGCGTTGATGATATCAAGAGCGTCGTCCAAGCTATCCGCGGAGATCACGGTGAGTGCAGGACCAAAGATTTCTTCGCTTCAGGATGTATGAGACGAAAATATTGGGCAAAATAAATAGAGAGCACTAACCGATAGCACCGCATAGTTGTTGTAGCTTCCAGAATGGTGGGACCAACGAAATTACCATCGGGATAGCCTGGAACAGCAATTCCTCGCCCATCAAGATGGATCTGTCCACCCTCTTCTGCTGCGGAAGATATGAGCTTTTCCACGCGACTCTTGGCAGCCGGCGAGATGAGAGGGCCACTGTGTTGATTGTATGTGAAGCTCAAATTAGTCTAGGCTGGTGTGTGCACGCACAGGTCCGTATCTCGTTCAAATCCTCCATTGACATGAAGCTTGCGAGCACGTTCAACTAACTCAGGGAGCCAAGACTGCGCGGCTCCAACCAAGACGACTAGAATGCGATCTTTCCAGTTCAGGTTCCCTTGATCATTCCGGGAAACGCTCACCTACGGAGACCGCCATGCATCTCTGCCCAGCAGCTGGTAGATATAGTTCACTCTCTGGAGGCTACAACTAAAAATAACTTACCACCAAAAGCAGCCCCTATGATCGAATTCAATGCAAGGTTCTTGTTTGCTGTGCGTGCCACTAAGAAAAGGTCTGAGGCCAAGTGTCAAATGCTTATTTACCATCAGGCATCAACACTGCATGGTTTTTGGCACCCATATTTGCCTGGGCAGGATGATTTATACACTTTATCCGCTCCGTCGAGCATTAGACTTACCTGGACACGCTTGCCGTTCTTCGTACCTCTACGCCCAAGTCAGTCTCGAGGAAATGGCAGTTTATTACTCAACAAATCCTTCGCTTGCCTTTCGTATATATGTCGACCGGCACGATCGCCACCAACAAAACTTATGGCCTTGATGGTTGGATGGTCACAAATAGCATTGACTGTAGGAACAGTTCCGTGCACTACGTTGACGACGCCGGGAGGCAGGCCTGCCACGCAACAGTTAGAGCCCACCGAACAGATGGTGGCCTCGAAAAGTTATCTTACCCGAACGTTCACAGAGTTCTGCGATAATCATGGCCGCGCCTGGGTCACGTTCGGAAGGTTTAAGAACAAGTGTATTTCCGGTCACGGCGGCCATCGGGATCGTCCAGAGCGGGATCATACTGGACGGGAGTGAACGACGGAGGAACGAAGGAAAAGGTGCCACGTACGCAGGGAAATTGAATGGGGCAATGCTGTGGTACGAAAGGCTCGCGTGCGCAAAGATCACGATATGTAATATAGTACTGACCTTGCACAAACACCCAGAGGCACTTTACGAACCTCGGTATCCATGTCTTTGCTAACTGAAGAGATTGAGTCGCATTTACGATGAGTGGATGTCGGCGAGACCTTCTATTTTATCGCCGAGCAATGTCGAAGTGATTCCGATAGCAGTTTCGACTACCTGGAGCCCGCGGAGGACGTCACCGCGAGCATCTTTGCAAATCAAGGGATGCTACGGTGTATACCAAGGTCTGCCTACCTGCCAAAGTCTTTCCTTGTTCCAAGACGATACTAGCGGCCAGGACATCTGCGTTTTGGCGGATTTGGTTCTGCAATCTTGCCAAATATGTCGGCAAACATGGAGGTGGGACAAGAGCAGAAAATGACGAACTCGATGACAAAACGCTGACGGGACAAGACACTCTGTCTGCTCCAGGTCTTGTAGGCCTGGGAGGCCGCATCGACAGCTTGCTCAAACTCGGAGGGGGTGGTCTCGGGGACGCGAGTGAGCAGAGTCTGGGTGGACTGAAGAAACGGAACGGGTTCAGGAAGGAGATACACGAGTGGCAGAGACAAACCGGATCTAGAACATCATGCCACACGGACGCCTTGCTGTCGACGAACTGGCCACCGACGTAGTTCGTGGTGTTCCCACCTGTTGCGTGTGTTCCCTTCCACTCTGTAGACAGCTTCTCTGCCCACGGACGGGCGGAGTGGCTCAAGCCTGAGAGGGTCGCGTACGTGCGACGAGACAGGACACGCGGGGCAAATGACATCTTGGTGGGTGGAAGAAACCCGAGCCGAGATCCGATCCGAGTGGACGCGCAAGGTCACGTGTCGACGCCACCACGAAGTCGTTGCCAACGACGATGAACCCGGGGACGAGCGCGAACGGGCTGCCTGCTGATCACTTTCCGGTCCACGGCCACGCGCTCCATGCACACCAGCAGCCTCAGGGCCGCGAGAGCTGGCCCCAGATGCTCCCCCAAAACCTCCCCCAGCAGTTCCATAGCCCATCCTGGCAGCAGCCCCAGCCAGCCCAGCTCCCGTCTGCACCCCAGATGCACGTCCAGGGCTACCCAAGCCCACCCCAGTACTTCCAGAACCACCCCTCGTCCCATTTCGACTTCTCCTCCCTCATCCCCCAGCAGATCATGCAAGATTTTCTCCGTCTGAGCACGCCGGTCGGCTCATCATCCAACGACGACGCCATCCTTGCCCAAGCGCTTCACGAAGGCAGGCAGGCAGGAAAGACCTACCGACAGGCTCTCGAGGGTCTTCATGGGGTGCGTCACGCGTCCCATCCCGTCTTGTCTCTTTCCCGCTCATGTGCCTCGAGGTCAATAATCACGCTGCGAACCTCTGGAAGGACTACTACTTGGACCACCACGATCGCTTCGATGTCCTTGTGTCCCGTCTGGCTGAACAACCAAAAACCGTTAAAAAGCCTTTCATGCCAAGCAAGTCACCGTTGCGTGTCAAAGACGAAGGCTCGTCCCGCCAAGTCGCACGAAAGCGACGTCCCTCCTCTCCCCCTGCTCCCCTACCCCCGACCACTAAAAAGAAGGATCGCTCTTCCGTCTCTTCCCAACCCTCGCGGCCAAAACGTACCACCCCTCAAGCCACTACCGCTACTGCGTCGGTACTGACCCGTCCCCCTAAACGCCCGAGAGCTACGCTCAATAGTCTTTCGGCGCCTTTGCCCTCCAATGATGTCCCGAACTTAATGCCACCTCAAGCTGACATTCCCCTCCCAGATCCTCCCTCACGATCACCTACACCTCCTGCCGTTGTACAAGTCGGCACCAACGGAAACAAATATACGAAAGAGGACCGTGACTACTTTCTCAAGTTTCTCGTGTGGCGATTAACGCAGGATCCTTCGTTGACTAAGAAAGAACTTTGTGAGCTACTCCACGAGAAGGTGAACAGTATCCTTCCATGCCTTTGTGGTCAGCATTTCCTGACAAATCGGACTAGGCACCACACCATAGCGTCACGTCATGGGCTTCACATTGGCACCAGCGTCACGACATCGCAGACAAGATCCTCGCTACGTACCACGGCAACTCCGGAGGGGGTGCAAAGGACGACGAGGACCAGCAGAATGAGGAAGAGGAGGTGGAGGTGGAAGAGGAAATGAAGCATGATGAAGATGACGACGCTCAATCTGAGGCAATGTCAGCAACTGAAAATTCGCGTGACCGGAGGGGCGCGCTTCGCTCTGAAGGGTCATTTCCAGGCTTCGGCGACGCTAGCGTCGATACCGAAGAGGATGAACGTGATATGGGAGCACCTGGCTCTTCATTTACCGGTGGAGATTGGTGCATTTTAGCGAGGTTCATTGCCAAGAACCACTGGGATGAAATGGCGCACAAAGAACGATGGCAGACCTTCACCGAAAGCGTATGTGTTTGTTCCAAGTGTCGCTCTCTAACTCATCTCGGGATAGCACGGAACTAAGCGATCTCCTAAGGCGTGGGCTGAATTTTATCGCAGAAATGAAGCTGGTGCGATTTCATTGGTCTGCGATAAGCTCGTTCTGCTCGTTAACTAAAACGTCGTAGCAATTTTGAGGTTGTCCAGGAGATACTTACCTGGGGCCAGAGGAAATACCAAGGGTCGGCGTGGGCGTTCGCCGTTGCGAAATAGGTCGGATGCTTCAGAAGAACTTGGCCTGGATGAGGATGGAGAATACGAGACGGACGACGGGGCTAGTTGAATCCGACAACATTGTTCGTCGTTAGTGCCAGCGCTGCACGTAATAACAACTTGTCTGCAGACCTGCCGATGGCACGTGGCCGCTATAAGTAGTCGAGGCCTCGGTCGGTCGGTCGTGGTCGCCACTTGCCAACGACCTGTTCCTTCCCTCCCATCATCCAACTATCCTACGACCTCAATCCCGTCTAATCGCGAGCTGACGTTCGGCTATGGATGAGACGTACGATGTGATTCGAGTCCAAGATCTGATAGCTGGCTACCCCATCTTGCTTACTTGTCACCCAGGTCATCGTTCTCGGTACGGGGCTCACCGAGTGCATCCTGTCAGGCTTGCTCTCAGTCGAGGGAAAGAAGGTCCTCCACATCGATAGAAATGACTATTACGGTGGCGATAGTGCCAGCTTGAACTTGACACAGGCAAGCTACGCGCCAACTTCATTGTTACTCCTCACGGGCGCTCACATACACGTTATCTAGCTCTACCGCAAGTTCAGGCCTAACGAAGCCCCACCAACGGATCTCGGCCGCGACCGCGACTACGCTGTTGATCTGATACCCAAATTCATTATCGCATCAGGAGAACTTACCAAGATCCTCGTCCACACTGATGTGACGCGCTATCTAGAGTTCAAGCAAATTGCGGGAAGCTTTGTTTATCGGGACGGCAAAATATCCAAAGTCCCAAGCACCGAGATAGAGGCTGTAAAGAGTCCTCTGATGGGTATATTCGAGAAACGTCGTGCGAAGAAGTTCTTTGAATTCCTGCAAGGATGGAAGGACGACGATCCTGCAACCCATCATGGTTGGCTCGTCATCCTGGCTGGGTATAGCATACTGAATCGCCCTATCGTATTAGGCATCGATCTTGACAAGGACTCCATGAAGACGGTGTATGAAAAGTTTGGTCTCGAACCTGGTACCCAGGATTTCATCGGCCATGCTATGGCCCTCTACCTTGATGACGAGTAAGCACCTGCGCGCGACCAATACTAATTAATAGTAACACCTTCTTAGCTACATCACGAAACCTGCACGACCCACATATGATCGGATCATTCTCTACACCTCTTCGATGGCTCGCTATGGCAAGTCACCCTACATCTATCCATTGTATGGTCTCGGGGAGCTTCCCCAGTCCTTCGCGCGCCTATCTGCCATCTACGGTGGAACTTACATGCTGGACAAGCCGGTCGACGAAATTGTAACCGGCGAGGATGGCAAGTTTGCTGGCGTGCGCAGTGGCAACGAAATCGTGAAAGCCAAACAGGTTATTGGTGACCCCAGCTATTTTGGCGCGGGTAAGGAGGCTGAAGGCGGTAAATTGCGTGTTGTCGAAGACGGCAAGGTCGTTCGGGCGATCTGCATCTTGAAGCATACAATTCCTGGCACGGATGACAGTGACAGCGTTCAAATTATCATCCCTCAGAATCAAGTGAACAGACGAAATGGCGCGTATTTCTACTTTTTGTGATCCCTGTATCACCTGGCTCACTTTGTTGTAGACATCTACATTGCCATGGTTTCATCGACGCACAACGTCTGCGCAAAGGACGTTTACGTTGCCATTGTCAGCACCATTGTTGAGACAAGTAAACCGGAGCTCGAAATCGACCCCGGGCTTCGGCTCCTTGGGCCAATACATGACAAGTAATGTCTCACACCTCAAGGAAGGACACTAAACTGATTGTCACAGGTTTGTGAGCGTTAACGCGCTTTACACGCCCGTATCCTCCGGAGAGGCTGACAACATATTCATCACTCGTTCTTACGATGCAACCTCTCACTTCGAAACCGTTGTCGAGGATGTTCAACAAGTCTGGAAGCGTGTTATCGGCGATGATCTTGTTCTCAAGAAACGGGAAGTAGAAGTGGAAAAGTAGTTGCTCAAGCAGTAGATTATGCGTAGTGCATGCTACGGTGCACTGTATTCTTGTCGAGCCTTCTCGACCTGCGTGCGCAATTCGTATGTCATCTTCAAGGTCAGGGAAAGCTATCGGAAAAGGCATCCATGTTGAACTCCGGAATCTGAACGTCATGCCTAGCCGATTTTATTAAGCTTCCTAGCCCGGCTTTTCGGGTAGCAAGATCACTCTCCTCCTTTATAGTCTCTCGGGACTGCGGAGCTAGTTCTGGGATATGCCTTGGTAATGTCTTGGACTCGACATCCATGTCGATCAAGATGGAGGACCTGCGTAAGAATGGGCTGGTAGCTAGAGCCCGGCGTGGGGAGACTGGACTCGGTGGTCGTTGTACTTGGGCTGTGCCGTGCCGTGCTATGGTCGGCCGTTCAAATGACCAAGAACGAACAAGGTAAAGTGCTAGAGCGTGGCAACCTACACGAACGTCACCCAAGTTGTGAGCGCGAGTATACAAACGGCAACTCACCCATGCGACAGAACACTCGCGCAGTCTGGAGGATAAAATTGAACTCTCTCCTTCCTGAGATCTCACTGGTTCCCGCTGCGGTCTGTAGCGTCTTGGATCGCAACTGAGAGAACAAGAGCGCGAGGCTTGGGTCATCAAAGTGCGGTTCACCGATATTAAGGCTTTGCATTTCCAGTGAGTCGGCCAAGTCTCGCAAGGGAGTCTGTGGGGAGATTAAAAAGATCATTAACTCCCATGTCTTGCGGACTTACCAAAAGGATTCTCACAGACAGATCTCTGCGTCTCAAGAGCCAAAATGCCCAACTTCCTAACCACCTGTTCCCTTCGCAAAATGCAGTTGGCAGCACGGTGTTGTTCAGGATATCCCGCAGTACGTGTCCGTCATTGCCTTCAATTACGCGTGCTAGGGCTATAGCAAGCTGAAAGTCAGAGAGCTGTTTCAGGCAAACGTTGACGGCGTCTTTTAGGCTTCCCCCGAGAAGGAAAAACGCAGCTGCATAGTCTGACCCTCGCGTTGTCAGCAGAAGAAGCATCGTCGCTACACACGTCTACCAACCGAATCGCTGTTTGCTCAACAAAGCATAAGCGTTTTTCAGGGCTGCGGTCTTCCAGCGAGGCTGCGTAAAGTCGTTGGCCAGGAACTTGAGCATTATTGTTTGTTCCTTGTGCCACGCCGCCTGGCGCCATAGTCCATGCACCAATTTCACTTTTCCCAATGCGAAGTAGAAGAGTGAGCATTTGGTGGGGTCTCGATTGCCACCTGCCATGTATTCGTTTCGAGCAATACTTTCCAGGTGCGATCTCTGATAATTATATTTGTAACAGCATCAACAGTCATACGGAAAATCTCACCATCGTGTCCACTGAGGTCAACCAAATAAATACGCCGAGCGCTCGTGCATCTGACCACAGCATCTTGCCATTGCAAGCTGCGGCACAGGTGCTCAGCAATAGATCCTGGCTTTCACTGTGGAAGGCCCAGATCATGTCTCTGTATCGAAGGCGCTCCCTCCACCCCGTTTGAAGAGGAATTCCACTACCTGAACGAGGACTTCCAGGGTCTGACGCAATGCGGCGATTTAAGATGTAAAATGAACGCATGGAAAGCATGTAGCGGAGCCCGTTGGCATCCAGCGCCCGCTGCTGCTCGTCAATCTTCAAGGCAGCGTGAAGGTTGGCACAGTCTCCAGGGTGATCTGGTGACCCACCTCTAGTGCCGTTTGTATGAGAACAATGAGATGTGCATGTTCATTGGGAGAAAGATGAGGGAGTGGTTGCACCTCCAGCTGCTCTACAAGGGATTCTACCAGGGATCTGGAGAAAATATCGTCCACGCTGTGATGAAGTAAGGCAAAAGAAAAGAAAAATTGAACGGAGTAGAAAATGTGCTCACATGTCCGATTGCTCCGAAGAACCAAATAATAGCCTGCTGAGTTTTGCAGGTCTCACCACCTCAAAGTAGATATATATATAAATTCGCGCTTACAAGAAGAGGTATACTTACAGACAGTGGTTGCTCCTCTTGCAAGTAATCTTCAACAGAAAATGGTTGCCAGCGAAAAGTCTTTCCTCTCGTGGCTTGCCAAAGGGAAATGGTGATTCGTTTGACTAACGATATCTTCCCTGGATAGTGAGCGCATGGTCAACATGGCGAACCTCAGTGGAGGGTCTATCCGCACCCCATAAAAGACATTGCAATAGCATCTGAGGATGATAATCCGGTAACGGCCCGTTGATCCTGGCAACATGCACGAATAGGCTTTCTGTCGTGGAGCCGAGTCGACAGGCCTGAGTCTGTCCATAGAGGAATATATGATGTCCAACCCCCACTAATAAGGTGCCATTAGCGAGCCAAATAGAATCACAGATTGGATGTGGAATGTATCTGAGGGTGTGGGTTCAAAATCCGCTCATTCACGTCGATTTAGGGAGAGACAAACTTTCCAACTTCAACCCTGAAGCATAAAGTCCAGGCAGGGTCGTCACCGAAATAAGTTTTACGCTGTTGACACAAAAGCTCGATATGGTGGGTAAACCCAACGGCAAGTATAGATTGGTTATCTGGCGTCGACGTCCAATCAAGCTCATATATAGGTTCAGAGGCACTTCGGACTGAGATGATGATGAGCCTAAAAAAGTGAGAATTTGAGCTCACTTGAAAATTCTTTGGTGTTCGAGGCCGGACGCAAATTCTGATTCGTTGGAATCCCATATAGTCAACTCCTGCCCGTCAGGGTGGCCGGAAACTGTCAGCATCGAATAAACAAGTGACACCCGGGACACAAAAAGTGAATAGTACCCAACGCTGATTTCTTCGCAGAGCTGCAACTCGCCATTCTGAATCCAGTCCTCCCAGTCCTCACTCTTCCTGTACACCTCCATTTGGGTTCTGCTCCGTGTTCCAAGGTCCAAAAACACAGTTCACCTTCGCCTGAGACACTGAGTAAGTTATCATGTTCTTCTACAGCTGAAGTCTTGCTCCATGCCATGGGATCAACTGCAATCAACAGCTTCGGCGCTTGCAAGAGCGGGAGGCTATTATAGGAATAAAGCACGAGCGTTGGATAGGGGGAACCAGAAATGTGAATATGGCAAATAGATTTGTCTTCAGTTAGGGCCACTATGGATTCATGTTCCTGCCTTGAGGGTGTTGAGAAGAGGTGTGAGACGCGAGGAAGCCGAAGAGTAGAGGGAGGAGTCGAATGCAGTGTCAACGTAGCATTATCACTCGAGTAAGTAGCGACAAGTTTCCCTGCACCAGAAGAATTAACACTTGGCCATACACCAGTAATGAAACATACGTACCGCCATCTAAGATTACCACTTGGTCTGCGGACGGCCAAGAGTTGAGACGGGCGAGATTATACCCGCCGTCTGTTTCTATCCATGTCTCGCCACCGTCAACACGCACAACTGCAACGCCCCGACCTGCTGGCGTCCTGGCGAAACGCAAAATTTTACTATTTTCCAAAGGTGTCTGCCCCGGTCTTGCCGCAACTAAGCGAAGGATGTCCGCTTGCCCTTTGAGTAATGAGATCGCAGAGATGTTGTATGTACGCAGTGGTGGTGAAGTCACCAAAGTTAGGTTAGCATTCTCACCACAGGATAGGAGTGTGAGGTTCAAAGGAGGCGGAAACAGATTTCCTGGAAGAGAATGCGAGATGGTGAATTGTCTCAGCAGAGTTGGTGGCTTGCGATCGATATTCTGGGATCCGGTTAGACATGTTCATCTCGTGCTCGCGTGGAACACCTACTGCCACGGCACTCAATAACAGAGAACCATCTGCAAGAACTCGTAAAAATAAATCCCAGTCTTCTTCCTTGACATCACTTGAGTTTGGAACCTCGCCACTGCCCATCTCTGACGCTTTCAGTGCTGTTTGGACAGCAGATCCGACAATCTCTCTGTCTAACCAGACTATCTCTGACTCGGAATGTGCAGTGTGCTGACACACAGTCGGGAAGGCGGGAGAGGCGGGAAAAATGTCGAGCGCAAGATGTAATTGAAGCCGCCGCGGTGAGTCGATAACAGGTAAAAATATGCGTAACACCGAGTCCGAAGTGATCGTGAACAAAGTAAGATCACCACTATAAACGAGATGAATAAGACAAACATGTCCGTATGCGTACGAACCTGCGAGACAGCAGGGAGTATCGCCAGACGACAGACATGACAGGGCGAGGATGCGGTATCCCTTGGATTAGTTGACCGGATGTAGTGGAGTATAATCTAACCCGGTTGTCCTGCTGATGCATTTTGAGAAGAGACCGACGAAGCAGAAGTAAAACACACCAGAGAGGTGGTTGCAATGTATGCTAGCGTCGGTGCAAGTTTCGCCAGAGAAGGTATAACGACACTGAGTTGGCCTAGCTCATAAGACCACTAACAGGAGGTTCCGTAAATTACACGAACCGAGTGGCCCACTTGTTGCTCCAAGTAAGAAGATCATTTTCGAGAATTAATGTGTAAACCGAGAGACCATGATGACTGCCAACTGCAAGTAAACCTGACATGGCATTAAACGAGTTCGGAAACAGGTTGGCTGTGAAGCTACCAGAACGGCAATCCAAGGCGGTAACGAGGTCGCCGTCGGGAAGAACGAGAGACGAATGGATGCGCCAGGTGTCTGTCTGGACATCAGACATGGACCATGCCGCAATGTACATGTTCATGGAAGCCACGATCTACACGGAAGCACGGCGATCACGATAGGTCGGGGAAATTCGTAGCAACGCACTAGTTTCATGGCGGGGTCAA
Organism: Boletellus deceptivus; assembly: GCA_038090195.1. Classification (NCBI taxonomy): domain Eukaryota; kingdom Fungi; phylum Basidiomycota; class Agaricomycetes; order Boletales; family Boletaceae; genus Boletellus; species Boletellus deceptivus. The sequence continues at coordinate 76,432 of JBBPMG010000004.1, forward strand.
CGGTGATGCAGGAAACGTGCTCTCCCAGACTTTGCAGGCCAGGGAACACCTCCTGGAAGACGAGGACGCGGATGAGCTGCAGACTGACGGCATCGAGGATGACAACCGCATCTGCGGACGAGTAGAGCTGGATCGGGACGTGAACAACGAATGCAAAGGGGCCCAGAGGGAGGACGTACGACCAGGGAAGCATGGGGGAGGATGAGGTGCTGGAGAGGCCCGTGTGGAGAGCCGGTGAACGTTCTGAGCAGGTCGAGCATGGGTGTCGCCCGCGCCGCCGCTGGCCGTCGCAGCCGCTCAGGTTGCATATATACCACCACCCTCCCCCTCCCGCAGTACCTCCAATGCGGTTCTGCAGCTGCATCCCGCTCTCCCTCCTCGCGACCGCCGTGGCCGCCTCCCAGGCATCCTGGCACTCCCAGTCAAACACCCTGGTCGACGCCCTCGGCAACGACCAGGACTACACACTCTTGCTGTCTCTCCTCCAGCGTGCCCGCCTCATCCCCACCCTCAACAAGCTCAACGGGAGCACCTTCTTTGCACCCACCAACGATGCAGTTGAGCGTCATGCCGCATGGCAGACTCTCCTTTCCGAAACACTCCTGCCCGATAACGTGCATGAGCAGCTCAGACAGCAGCTCTTCTACCATCTGCTCAACTACTCGCTTGCTCAACTCCCAGAAGATTCATCCACACAGACCCTCAAGACCCTCCATTTCCCTCAGCTGCCATCCGACTCTTCCCCTCACGAACCCCCCTCTTCACCGTGGTTCCCGATACCGCACGGTCTACTCGGTGACCAACCACAACGCCTCAGGCTCGCTTCTCGTGACGGCTCTTCTTGGGTCGGTGTCGATGCATTCAGCGAGGGCGGCGCAGAGCTAGTCAAAGAAAGGGTCGAAGCAGCCAATGGCATTATATATGGCATCGCCGAGGTACTCGAGCCACCCGCAGACCTTGGTGAGTAACTCGCACCACCTCTTCCCCGTGCGTTGACATGCCGTTTGTCAGTTACGGTCATGGGTGGCCTCGCGTCGATCTCATATTTCCAGAAGGTGCTGACCTCAGAAATTGAACAATTCATCAAATCCACAGCGGAACTTACCATATTCATGCCCCTCGATTCAGCATGGGAAGCTCTCGATCCTCTCGAGCGACTATATTTAGAGAGTGACTTCGCTGCAGACGACCTTCGTCACATTCTAGATATGCACGTGGTCTCCGACCCGGATGTGAGATGGTCGGACTCGTTCCAATCTTCAACCGAGTGTGTGTAAACTCAGACTCCTCCGTGTTATGTCTAGCTGATTTTGCAGCCAGTGACAACCAGGTACGGCTCCACCCTCGATATCACGGTCTCTGCTGAAGGCACGATAATATCCGGAGCAAAACTCGTTCATCCTGATATTTACGCCAGCAACGGCGTCTTGCACCTCGTGTCTTCCTTACTTGTGCCTCCAGGTGCCCTGCAACTGACACCTGAGAAGTACCTTTTGGCACTCAAATGCACTTCTTTCGTCTCGCTCCTTCATTCGGTTGATTTGGAGCACCTCGTTAACAATACTAACAATAAATACACAATTCTCGCCCCGTCAGACGACGTACTTTCCCTCTTTACTCATGGTCTACCTGCACCGGGGTCGCCCGACCTCAAGCGGGCTTTGCAATATCATTTTCTTCCTGGCCTCTGGAAACCCCACAAGCTTGGTAACGAAATGCTATTGGAAACAGAACTCCATGAGTTAGGGCTGGATGACGGCCGTCAGGTAATCCGCATCAGTGTCCGTGATGGGGAGGAAAACACTGCGGAAGCGCAACAGATCACATTTGGCGGCGCAGGCGTAGTTGGTGAACACGGTAGGGAAAATCATTACCACAGACTTACATCCGTTGACCACCATACAGTGGAGATCAACAACACGATCATATACTTCATCACGCGCCCACTTGATCCCCCTGTCGACCCTCTTCAGACGGCGCTACCATCCTTAGATCTTTCCTCCTTCCTTGCGGCTGTCTTTTCTACTTCACTTGCGGACGTGATCAAAAAGATGCCTCGTACTACCTTCCTCATCCCCCACAATGATGCATTCAAACGCCTTGGTCTGTTGGTTAGCGACCACCTACTTGCAGCATCTTCTAAACAAGATTTGGAGCATGTTATTCTCCATCACATCATTGACAACGTTGAATATGCGAGGAGTCTTGCCGGCGGGTCCCAACGCACATTCGCCACTCTAGAAGGGTCCGACCTACAATTGGAGCGGAACAAGAGCGGTTCCGTCGTTATCAGCGCTAGTGGAGGTTGGGCCGATATGAAGAGCGCACTATATCCGCGAGACACACTCACAGATACTGGTGTCATACACGAGGTATCAGACCTGATGATCCCTCGATCGGTGGAGTTAAACATCGGGAAACTGATGAAAGCAGGAAAGGCGACGACTATGGCGAACGTGATGGCGAAAGCGGGATTCGATTGGATCCTAGATGGGACACCGCCACCGGAAGGTTCGGAGTGGGCAGAGCATGGACTTGGTGGGGGGACTTGGACCCTACTCTGCCCCACAGATGAAGCTTTCAAGAAACATAACATGACGCGGCTACTCAAAGATCTCGATCAGTTACGTGCGATTGTTAGCCAGCACCTAATTCCGACCCTCCCATCACCTCCCGCTTCCGGTTCGGTCAGCGTGATGGATGTATTTAACAACAACCGGCCATTGCCACTCGACCAACTCGGTAGCTACTCGACGCTTTTGTCGCCAGCCTCTGCGTACGGAGACGTCGTCTTCAAGGAGATGGAAGATAAAACAACAGCAGAGTACATGGTCGGGATCAAGAATGCCCGGGGAACCGACGGAAAAGCTGATTGGGCTCGCGTGTTGAGCTGGGGCCGCACTACCACCGGGAGTGGCACTGGTGGGATAATTCTGATTGATCGGCTGCTACAACCTTATTACCCCCCCTGGTGGATCGAGTATGGCGCACCGTCCTTTGTGGGAGCCATCGGTGTATTGCTCATATGTCTCTTCTTCTATGGAGTACGAATCGTTTGGAACAGGGACTCGACGGAGGCCACGTATGAGCCGGTGGGAGGCTTTGGTCGGGACTGTGACGACTTGTAGATATGTATGTTGTTATGATATGCTTGCTAGCATGTGCAACCGAGCGAAGCACTCGTGAATCATATGACAATAAATTAGGCCAGAGTCGGGCAGGAGGCCCCACGCCGCCTCTCTTTTCTGATACCCACCATGGTCAGTATCGCAATGGAGGCAAATCGTACTACCAGCGCTGACAGACAGCCCACTGTTAGAGCAGTAGCGATGCGCCTGCATCCGAGGGGACGACAAGGAACTCGGCCGTCGAGAACGTTAAAGCATTTGTCGCCGGAGGATTCGGCGGCGTGTCAGCGGTCCTTGTGGGTGAGTCACGGCAGCCGGGACAAGTACTCGGGGGCAGGTACTGACGTTCCTTCAAGGGCATCCTTTTGACCTCACCAAGACTCGGCTCCAGACCGCCGCCCCGGGACAGTACAAGGGCGCTATCGATGTCGTTCGACGGACCCTCGCTCGGGATGGTCTCACAGGGTGAGATAGTTTGGGATGTGTCATATATCCGTTCACGCGTCCCCGGCTGCATAGGATGTATAGAGGGATGGTCCCTCCGCTTCTTGGCGTTACCCCAATCTTTGCCGTCTCTTTCTGGGTATACCGACTCTTTTTTTCCCCTACATCTCCGTAATAACTGGTGCACCTCAAGGGCTATGACGCTTCTAAGCAGCTCATCCTTGCCCTGACCCCAAGCAGGTCGAGCGAAAGACTTTCGACTGTAGAGCTCGCTACCGCTGGATTCCTATCAGCGATACCAACTACTCTGGTCACGGCACCAGTAGAGCGTGCCAAGGTGTTACTGCAGGTATGAATACATGTTAAGTGCACCGTCTTCCTTCCTAAGGGGAGACAGGTACAAGGTCAAGGTGCTTCGGGCACTCAATATAAAGGCGTCTTCGATGTAATGAAACACCTCTACAAAGAAGGGGGATTACGAAGTATCTTCCGTGGAACTGGTGCAACGCTTGCCCGTGACGGGCCTGGGAGTGCTGCGTATGATGATTTCCTCTCCTTGACTCAATGTCCGAGCTAACCAACGGTCGAGTTTAGCTACTTTGCCGCATACGAAGTCACTAAAAAAGCTTTAACCCCAACCGGATCGTCCGTCTCCGAACTCAATCTTAGCGCCATCATCCTGGCTGGCGGGACTGCGGGTGTTGCGATGTGGTCTCTGGCAATACCCCCTGATGTTCGTTCTTTTCTGAAGCACTATTTTGGGGTGCTGATTAATTGTACCAGGTATTGAAATCGAGGTTGCAGTCTGCTCCATCTGGCACATATTCTGGTTTCTTTGATTGCCTGAGAAAGACCGTTGCCCAAGATGGTTTCGCGGCGCTTTGGAAGGGTTTTGGACCCGCTATGGCTAGGGTGAGTTGGGCACATGATCTTCCTTGGCCATTACTGACGCGCTGATCACTCCAGGCATTCCCTGCAAATGCTGCTACTTTTGTGAGTAATATTTACTCACGTGTCTCAAGCGCGAATTTTAATGCACGATGTATGTAGCTCGGAGTCGAGGCATCACGCAGATTGATGGACGATTTCTTCTGACCTCTCGGCAACTTGTCTCGTCGGGTCGTATTTGCTGGCGTGCGAATACCCTTTGGTTGTAGATTTCGGGCGGCACCTCGAAGTGTCCTTGTATAATCTTTTCATTCAAAGTACACCAACTGCACTGGCTGTTCCTCGGCAGAAACGGCCGTGCGTGAGCGGTGCAGACAGTGGGATTGAATAATCACCCACTCTATCAGCGCTGAAGTGCCACCCCTCATAATACCGGTAGAGCCAAGTAGCCTGCGACTTGAATGTCCTTCGCTGCCTGCAGTACCACAGGTTTTCACCAGATCTGTGACATCCAGGGCCTGTGAAGAACTAAAGGTTCATCTGCAATCGGCACCGACCGCGTTCGAGCTGATCATCTGTTCTAGCATGCGATACACGGACCTTTTGAAGACTGGATGATGTTCCTGACGAATGAATAAGTGCTTGATGTCCACATGCTCGCCTGAGTCCAGGTTTGGTTGCTAGCCTGGTAAATATACTGGCAACAAGCAGCAGCGAAGGATCCGACATCTTAGGATAAAGACTTGACGGATGGAATATGGACATCGCATTATGCCTCCGCAGGAGGGCCACGCGTGATGTCAGATGGCAGACAGCAAAGACTCGGCAGGTGGGTGGGTGGCAAAAGCTGCTAACCAACTCACCCATGCGGTCGTTGTGCTACTACCATTGATTTCAGGCTTAAGATTTCTCATCCTACCTCAGAATTGCCATGTATTCAGGTCCAAAATTTACTGAGATTTTGGATCGTTTCGAATAGGGTGGCATTTCTTTTGCGACACCTAGCAAGCTACTTTGCAAAAACCATTGCAGTATTACCACTGGCAAGAGCACTGAAGCGCTCACTCTGGCAATGCACACATTGCACATGTGTGCAAGTTTCACGCGGATCCTCTAGCCAGCTATCGAAGAGGACAGAGTCAACATTGCATGTGCCCGACCCCCCGACATGTCTGGGCCCAAGTCTGTGAGCAGCCTCTGGAAGGACGAGAAGCTGGGCGCACACCATTCTCAAAGCTTGACTGTGTAGACGACCCTTGCTACCCGTCATCGGTTCATGCTCTCTCGGTGAAGCCCTGTGAGTGAGGCAAACGGGACGTGCAAAGTAGTGGATGGGAAGTTCGCGAATCGCTCTGAATGTTCGCGTACCCGCTTTGGAGACCAACGGGGCTCGGGCCATTCAAGCGAGGTCTCCATTCTGTTCAGAACGGGCCTGTGGTCGGTTCAGTGGCCGGGGCCGTCGATTGTCTATGGGTCGCCAACGTCAAGGATGGAACGTATCATGCCCGGAAAACGATACCGCGTTGCGTCACCAAAGTGCTTACTGGTTTCCATTCTCTTCCCTCTCGAAAGTTTCGAGGATCAGTGCAGCAAGGGAGATGGTCAAGTCACGAGTCTTGTTGAAAAACAGGACGTGCCTCCGTGTTCTCATGCTAGCACCACTACTACTACAACGTTCAAACATTTTATTTCTTCTATTTCCATGCGGAAGGGAGCCTAGTGACCACTCTCGCCCACTTCTCCAGCCTCCCCGATTCCCAGTCCTCGACGTAGGAAAGATGGGAATCAGAGCGAGCCTCCTCCTGTTTTAGTCTTTTCTCGGCATCGCACCAGAACAGGGTCCACGAACCCAACTGGATGTGACCTGTGCTGCGTTCAAAGTACCACTTGTTCACCGGGTTGTTTGATCGGCTGCGCCACACGAGGTCCCGGCCTTCTCCCATCCCTTGTTTGCCACCGTTGGGGTTGATGGAGAAGGGGTGACCCAGGCCGTACGATTCATCGTGGAGGGCAACCCATAGGAAGTCGACTGTGCCGTCACCCTGATGGCTGGGCAGGACTGCGAACTTGTCCAAGTATGATATCGGGGGTGAGGACGAATCGGGAATGAGTTCGTTGGTCACTACGGCTGCACCGATATAATCTCCAGCGACCACCACAAAGTCAAGGCACGATTCCAGGCGGTTATAAAACGCGTCAATGTCAAGCGTCCGGTCGAAGGATGTTTGGAGAAGGTGGTTCAGTTTGCCCCTGTCAACGTTGGCCAGATTGCGAATGACCTGTATCGGCTGACCGCGGCGGAGAAGGGTGGGGGTATCGGGCGTCAGCTTGCGGTTACCTTGCAAGAGAGCATGGGGGAGGCTGGAGGAAACGGCGGGTTTGTTGGTGATCAAGTTTGCTATGAGGGAGCTTGGGGAGCGGTGTGATACCATGATGGCGGATGAAGTGGGGGGCATGTAGGAGAGGCAGGTGTGTGCGAGGGCCAAATTTGAGAGGGCAGAGGGGCGGTCCCTGAGCCACGCGGGATTGAAGGTGTCTCGGATGTAGTTGAACTCGGAGGTGAGATTAATGAGAAGATGGGGAAGTCCAGAGCGGGCATAAGAGGGGACGCCACCCTCGCGGTTGATGATCATCAGTCGCATGGGGGTGAGGTTGATGTCTTCGGAGTAGTCTGCATGGGGATCGGATGGTTGTTGGGAGTCCAGGGCAGCGGCCTCTACCATGCCACGCGTGAGAGCGGCGACGATGTCGTCGGCATTGATTCGAGTAGAACGGCAAAATGAGTCGAGTGCGAAGGGGGGAATGACGGGGATTTCGCCGGCGCGGAGGGCTGAGCGAATTGGCGCGAGGTCTGCAGGAAGGACATGTGCTTCGGGCAGGCGGGTGCCGTCGGGAGGTCTGTCGCCGTCACCTGGGCTGGGACCGAGGCGGACGAATGCACCAAGGACGGGACGGGCCTTGGCGCCCTGAGCTTCGAGGGCGGCGACGACACGGTTGGACTCCTCTATGATTGCGGCGCGCTCGCGCTCGTCACCTCTGGGAAGGGAGCCGTGCTCGATGACGATGACGCTGACGAGACCGAGTTTCTCCAAGTAGACCATGCCGCGGGCGATGCTGTCGAGCTGCCTGTCGGTGAACGGGCCCTGGAGCTTGACGAGAGCGGTGCGACAGTAGACCGGGTTGAGGATTGAGGATATCACGCGGCTTGTTTTTGCGTCAGCACGGGATGGTTTGTGCGTCGACGGGGCAGATGCGTGGCCGTGGAGGCGGGGGGTGGGAGACGGGAGATCGCGGGGCGCAGAGGGCGGCGGCGGCTTTGCGTGGCGATGGGGGTGGGGAGTGCCGAAGCTGTCGAGGTAGGATTTTGTGTCGCGCAGGGACGGATTCGCCCTGAGGATGGAAAGAATGAAGTCCTGTGTCAAGCGTGAGCAGGGCGGGGCGGGGCAGGGGCGGGGGGACGTGCACGTTCAGAGGGGGCGAGCCCGTCGCCATCCGGGGGCTGGTGGAGACGCCGGAGTGTCTGCGGGGGGGTGAGCGGGGGAGCAGGCGGGGGCGGGGCACGCACGGCGTAGGGGGCGCGACAGACGAGGGGGAGGCGGCGGACGGACATGGCTGGGGTCGGACAGGCTGGGAGGGGTTATAAGGCAGGCCATCGCTCAGCATGGACCCGGACGAGCTGTATTTGCTGTGGCCTGCGCGCAATCCGCGTCAATGGCACATTCCGCTCTGGTACTACACGCGCGCTACTCTGCCCTCCACCCTCAAAACGTCAGGATCCGAAACCGCCGTGTATGCGCCTGAAACGGTGAGCGACGCGCCGCACGACGAGCTCGGCACTCACGTCGACCAGGATCACGCTGTCCTCGCTGCACATCGCCTCCGTGTATGCGCCCTCGTCCACCAGCCGCCGTCGAAAGACCCGGTAGGGCAGCCGCGTCCGCACCTCCTCCACAAACACCCTGCTGCTCAGCACGCTCGTGTCGCCAACATGCCACTCGACCCCCCTCCCCTCCCGGCGCACGTCCCTCTGGATCCCGAGCTGGTTAAAGTCCCACACCTCCAACGCCCGCGCGCCCGGCCCACCCACAATCGAGCTGAAGCGCGTCCCAAACACGTAGCACACCCACACGTGCGAGTGCGGCGTGTGCGCCACCATGCGCGTCCCCCCTGGACCCCACTCAGACCACTCAAAGTCATGTCCGCTCTCCCCCACCGTACCAACGTGCTCCAGCAGTGTGCTCGACAGCACAAACAGGTCGATCGGCGATATCTCCTCTCCGTGCATAACCCAGATCGTCACAACATACAGCCTGGGCCCTCGTCCGATCGAAAACGGCACCTCAACACTCCCGTGGGGTGACCAGTCGGTGCATGGGTCCGACCGAATTAAGAAGCTCAGCGCGTGCACCCACGGATAGCACGCCGGGTACAGAAAGGCACAGACATACTCCACCTCGTCGACCTCGGTCCTTGCGCTCTTGTTGCGATCTAGGTCCACCACACACAGCCGAGGCCGTCTGAGGTTGAACGACACGTCTCCGAAGCCACCTACCAGAACAAGGCGTTCCGTGAGAAACGCAAACGCCATCAGGTCGTCGCCGTACGTGTCCTGTATCACTCAAAACGTCACCAAGCGCACGCAGTTCCGCTTGCCTCGTCTCACCAGAAGCGTCTCCCCTGTCCTCCAATTCCACACCACCAGCTCCGACGGCGCCACTCCATGGCTAATAAAGTGCACACCAACCCGATCGCTGTGCACTTGTAGCATAAAGGTCAAGTTGGCAATCCGCAGGTCCACGTCGTGCACGAGTATCGGTGAACTTGCCAAGGGGTGCGCCTTTCCTGTCGTCAGCGAGCGCAGGTGAATTGGCGCTACTATCCGTGCATCGTGTGTGCCCGGTCTTGAAGACATCGTCAACACGCGGCTCTTGTCGCTGGAAATACGGAAACGTGCGACTCACCGAACAACAGGTTGTGCAATGACGACCAGCAAATCTTGTGCCGGGTCCAGCGTAAAATCTCGCAAAGTGCAGTCCAGCTCGAGCGACCACACGCGCTCCTCGATGCTGCGGTAGTGAGATGCAAGGCGACGAAACACGAGGCCCCGTCCGCCCTGCTGTGTGGATTGGACCAATACGCCACCATAGAGTTCGTACAGGGAGCCCTGCAGCATGTGGACATCATTCACTGTGGTCCACTGCAAGGCGTGCCATGCAGCTTGGCTATTTCGGAGCATCGTCAGGCGATCCGTGCGGCCAAGAGTGCTGGGAGGACCGTCTTTCATCCCGGCGACGTCGAGGTCGATCGTGTACTGGCACACAGCGTTCTCCCGCACGACTGTGTGAAGCAGGCGGCACACCTGGACGCACGGCGGTCTGATCGAGTCGGGCAGGGCAGGGTAGCGGAACACTCACGAGGCTACAAGTGAGCAGATCGCGGTATCCGAGATGCGAGCAGACCTGGATGAGGATCTCGACGGGGAAGAGGGCAAGCATGGTGGTAGTACGAGGGCAAGGTTGTACTTAGTGTCGACCACGTGATCCGATGTGTCCCCAAGGCGCACGCTGCCACCAGACTCGCACCGTACGCCAATGTCGTCCACAACCACCCCGCCGCCGTCCACAAAGGTGCGCCCGCTCGCGCCCGCCCGTCCGAGCCCATCTCACCCGCACTCCAGTTCTACCAGGAGGACATCGTCCGGTGCATCGCCTCGCCCAACATACACGGCGTCGTGCTGGTACGCAACCATATCGACCTCGCCTCGCTTTCGCTCACAGTCCTCCTCAGCGCTGTTGGCACGATGCAGACGACATCCCGCCTGTCTCGAGCCCACTCGTGGACCCGCTCATGCGCCCCCTCTCCCGCGGCGAGGTCGGCGTGTCCTTCCTGCCTGGCGGCCTTCGCCAGATTGTCTCAGAATCAGAGTACGAGCTTGTCGATCGTACCTTTCAGCCGGGCGACTATTGCAAGCGCAGCCTCGATGACGTTCGTTCTGGCGTCGTGGTAGGCACTCACGTACACGCCCGGCTCGTACACGCCATCAGCGGCGAGCCTCTCAGAGCCTGGAGAGACATGAAGGATCTTCGTCACGCTTCTAGCGTCAATGCTGGGGACTATGTCGTATATGATGACTGGATAGGTCAGGTGAGAAACCCCCGTGTTCCATATCCCGTGGTCCAGTACTTACTCCTAGTCAAGGTTATCGAGGTATGCGTCTATTGCAACACGTTCTGTCGGCTCATTCATTTCCGCAGCTCTTCGACGAACTTGTCATCTCTGCATCAGGTACTCTTATTCGGATGCCAGAGATAAGCTCCCGCCTCACGATTGGGGACAAGGGACTCGTACGTGCGCTGCCTTTGACGTCGTAGAACATAGTGATCGGGAAATTCATCTAGGATATCCTGCCTCACCCCCTCACGTTTCATGGTGCGCATAACATGTGCCAAGGCACACCAATGCCGACAGCCCACGACACTGTCGTCGATCTTCAGCATACCGTGCTTGCCATATGTTGGCTAGCATTGAATCAGACAGTACGACGCTCACACTCTTGTTTTTTTTTTGTTCTCATTCAAGCCTTCAGCTTGATCGCGATGTAGCGTTGAAAAAGCGACGTCCCGAACGCTTTTGGCATGGACAAGATCTTGCCAAGCTCACAGTCTTGAAGGCAAGATCCGGTGACATGCGTGTGGGCGACAAAGTAATTATCCCCGACGACGACACTGTCCCTGTCGTATCGCTTGAAGCTGGGATTGAGCCCAACGGCAAGCTCGATAATCGCACGCTATGCATCCAGGAGACACGAACAACTGTGGCTGTTTTATGGCAGGATGGCACGAGAGAAACCTTGCCATCCGCAGACCTCATCCCATACTTGAACGTTGACGAATATGATTGCTGGTATGTATGGACTATTCGTCAGCGGATGTCCACTGAAATATATCAACAGGCCTGGTGATCATGTCCTGTGGAAGAACGAGGACCAGGAACGTGTAGCCATAATCCAGTCTGTCAATTCCACAGACAGGGTTGCTGTCATTCGCTGTGCAGACACGGGTACTCTGGAAACGGTATCCGTCTTGGAACTCGATCCAAATGGCACAGGTGACGCGAGCCCCGATACATTACATGGCCATGGTTTTGGTGTAAGACGGGGAGACTCAGTCTTCATACATTCGGTCGGCAACACGAACGGGTTCACATCTCCACGGGTTCCCAAGATCGGTGAGATCGAAGAATGGGTTCGCGAACCACCAGTGCGGGCTGATGGTGAACTTTGTGGGTGGAGACGCACCATGGCCGATCTGGGAGCACGGATAGCGGCCAATCGTAACACCCATCGTCTTCCTCTCCACGATGTTTCTCTTCCCAACATGGGTGACAGCTCCCTTTCGTGGTTTGGAGAGGTCACTGAGGTATGTTTCGAAAATCTTGATTGACTTGTGTTTAATTAGCGTCACAGCTCTACCTAGATGGCTCAGTGGAAGTGGCACATCCGAATATGCAGGTGTCCGTTTTACCCCTGGAACGATTAACCAGGCTGTATGATAGTCTGGAGCAAATGGAGGATGATGGCTGGGACGAAGACGCTTCGGAACGTGATTCAAATGAGTACTCAGAGGGTATCTGGTTGCAAGATGCAGATGGCGTTTGGCGGTACGAGAAAAATTCTGACGATGATGAATGGGAAGAAATGGACGAGGAGCCAGACGAGATGGAGGTCGACGCCCCTTGGGCAGAGACTGAATCATCGCCGGGACTAGATGACGATTCACTGAATCCTCCAAGTAGCATCGCGCTGGACCTTGCTGACTCTGTCTCGCCACTTCCCACTTCACCCTCCACGTCGCCGGAGATGAGCCAAGAATTGAACGCGAGTACTGCTGCAAAATGTGCAGTTGATGCGGATGACGATTCATCATGGAAACGTTTCGAGATCTTAACGTCTGCCCCTCCCGACCACGCCTTTTACTCCACGTCCGCGAACCGACCTTCAAGGACTTTTCTCGCTCGCTTGACCAAAGAGTATCGGGCTCTTTCGAATAGTCTACCAGGTGACTGGCATTCATGAGACGTGATACGCTTCAACCCTGATCACGGTTGCTAGACTCTATTATAGTGCGTGCATACGAGGACCGCTCGGATCTTTTGAGAAGCTTGATCGTCGGGCCAGAAAATACACCGTACGAAGATGCGCCATTTGTCATAGATTGGATGCTAGACTCCAATTTCCCTCAAAGCCCGCCTATAGCTCATTTCCTCAGCTGGACAAATGGCAATGGAAGAGGTGCGTACGCTCCACTATTGTTCGCTGATGCGTACTCACACCCATGTCAAATGGCGTTGCGCAGTCAATCCGTAAGTGAGTAGGAGCACACGAGTCGCACTAACCAAACGTGCGTGCGTGTTTGCAGGAATCTCTATGAAGAGGGCAAGGTCTGCTTGTCGATCCTAGGAACATGGTCCGGCGACCGTACCGAGACGTGGAACGCATCAAGGTCAAGTTTACTGCAAGCCCTCGTCTCCATTCAGGGTCTCGTGCTGGTAAAAGAGCCGTTAGTCATCACGTCTTCTCCCGACTGCTTTGTCTCAGGAACGTTGTAGATGGTTTTGCGAGCCCGCGTACGAAAAGTTGAGAGGCACGGAAGAAGGCATGGTCAACAGGTTTATGATTTTGCACGCGGGGGTGTTCACATGCTAACCTTTCATAGTCGGCTGTACAGCGAGAAGGCGTATGTGCTGTCGAGGGGGTTCGTCCGCCGAGCGCTTGAAATTCCTCTCGGCGATTTGCAGTCTGAGATCAATTGGCTGTATTTCACCAAGGGGAAACTCGTAAAGGTTCTCAATGATGCGCGGCAGTTGATTGAGAAGAGCAAGAACGATCCCACAGACGACCTTGATCCTGACCTTGCTGTGCCTCGACTGACTACGGGAGGGATCATCACGCTAGAGCGGACGCTAGGAAAGCTGCAAATCTTGCTGGACCGGAACCAAACTACGGGGACATGACTTGACGCATCTCTTCTGGATTCCTCTTGGTACGAAGTAGCACTATCTATCGGGACTTGTTGTATGTTCTTGCTAATGTAGCGAAGTCAAGCGCTTGAACATGAGCCTATCATGAATACCAAGTACGACAACTATTCGTAAGTGCCCAACAACATTAATGCTCGTTGGAGAATCGCAGAAACCGCATACGATAAAGAACTGAAAACACGACGAGCTGCCCACTCGAAGAAAACACTTGCAAACATGTCCCACAATGGCGGAAGAATGCATTGGACACCGTTCACCAGTTCCTTTCAGCATTGACCTAGAAAACTGTTTTTCGGAGTTTCTTGTCCATAGTCGCCTGACCATGTGGGGAGGTTCGGGTTATTGTATGCCTCGGTGTACCTTCAAATTTGTGAGGAAGTACGACTGGACTGCTTGGGCGTACTCACTGGTCAATGTAAGCAGCGGTAGGAAAGTCCTTTGGATCGCAGCCAATGTTGATCGCATTCTTTGGCTGGTAAACCCGAATCCAGTCTATTCTCATGGTCGTCGGAAAGGTTAACGCAGCGAAATTGGGCGTCGCAAAATTTGGGGAGATTCCAAGATTAGCAATCAAATACTAGGAAAACCTTCAACCGACGCGCACTTCCCAAGCACGACAAACAGCGCACCATGGGTTCTTGCGGAATAGGCCTATCCGAAATCTCGGTCGATGAATCAGCTGTCATCCCGCCTGCATTCAATGTCCACGCGGCCTGATCGTTTGTGATCCAGGTTATGTACTGATGTGCTGTTGTGAGATCAGAAGGTTGAAAGAGCCACATTGAACTTACACCGCCAGCGGATGAGAAGCCTGACATCGTTCGACATTTAAGAACTCACACCAAGATTAGGCCAGTGGAATAGTAAATACCTGGTTGATACTCGTATCCGTATGTCGCAAAGCACCCAGAAGTCAGTTCGTAGCAAGACTGGTCTGTATGCGCTCAGTAAATGGTGGATGCGACACAATTGACGCCTACTCGTGGTTGTCACTCCCGAAGTGGCTTGCTGGTAAACACCACCGGCATACGGGTTGAGTGAGGTGATAGACGGGTTCGAAATATCAAAATTGCCCGAGGTATTCTTCCACTCATATGCAGCATTCATGGGCTGAGTGACGTTGAATGGGATGAATAATTGGCAATACAATTCACTTACAGCCCACTGAGCAGACTGCGAGACCTGGCCCGTGAGTGGGCTGCCGGTAACCTGCAAGCTTAAGTAATGGCAGGTGATGTGTACACGACATAACACACTTGTGATTCAAATATATCGATTTCCGGCGCAGAACGGCCGACATACGTCCCATCCGAGTGAGCGGGCCCAGGATGCGATTCACCTTTACAGGTACATCTCGATAAACGTTGGCCGGGAAGATAAGAGAGGACGTCCCCATGGTCTGGATCACCATTGGTTAGAGCTGCCGCAGGTCCGCCGTTGTGCGTCTGGTTCGCTACAGTGCCAACGTCGCAACTGTCATACGAATAGGGCCACTGGGTGAACGTAGTGATGCGGTGAGTTCAGAATGGAGTGAAAAACCCATACCATGCCGTCCAAAGAAGCACCATAGCCGGCACGACCTAGTGAACATGTCGAAGCTGTCGATGGATAGCCAATGCAGCGGATGCTCACCCAGGTTGCCCATCGACCATACTGATGGGGGAAATCAGTACATCAAAGGCAACGAGGGGCCTGTGGACACGGACCTGCAGGCCATAATCCTGAAGGGGTACAGAAAGGTCAGAAACACGCGATGACATACAGACGGTGCTGCCACGTACCAACTACATCGGGGGCCCCGGGCAAAGTGACGGATACGAGTACCATGCCGCCGGTGAAACAGAACTTGTTCCAAGTGGAGAGCATGCCACTGACGTACTTGAGATTGTTCTTGGGCCGTGCTGCCAGTGTGATTTCGAGTGCGCCATTCCTGGTTGTTACCTGGCCTTCATCATACCACTCCAAGTCATTGGTCTGGTTGAAATGTCAAGACGAGTGCTGGATCGAGAGGGCAGAGGCCGTACCTGCCAGTAATGAAGATTGACCGCCTCCCAGTAGGCGTCGTCGCCAGGCCAGAAGGTGCGATTTTCGGTATTGAATTCGTCACTAAACACGAGCTGCCACTCTGAACCGTCGGCGAACGATGTGACGGTGTGGGCCGAGGAAGGGGTGTCGACGTCAATCAGGCCATAGTTGTTGAGCATGGAGGGAAGCTAGGTAGACGAGTGAGTCTGTGCGAGGCAGTCACACGTGCCGTCACTCGCCTGGCCACTGGCATTGATGCCACCCAGATTGAAACCACCCGCGTACGAAGGACGGTGGGTGGTGAAATAGGATATCATGGGGTATCCGGCGCTGGGTGACGCGTCAAGAGGAGACGAGGAGGGCGAGGAGGAGCGTACAACAGGGTGACGAGGCCGAGGGCAAGGATGACGAGACAGCCGAGATTGCTGAGGCCCCTGCAGGTGAGCACGCTGCCGCCGCGGTCGCTCTTTCGGTCACGGCGTGGATCGGGATTGTGGAGAAAGTCATCGGGCTCGGGGTGGTTTGGAGAGAGGTCGGCACCCCAGGACTGGGGGTCGGGAGAGAGGGAGAACTGGGGGGGTGTGAGAAGAAGCGGAGGAGGGCGGGAGGACGTGCCTTGTCGGAGATGGAGTGTACTTGGGGTGCAGCTGACCGGCCAGCGGTTGCGCCGGAGTACGGGGTGTCGTTCTGGAGCGGGGGTCAGACGGGCCGGGGAGGGGGGGGGCACGGACGAGGGTGTTGATGCTGGGGACGCTCCGCAGGGATGGTGGCGGCTGTCTCGCGAACGCGGCTGCGCGGGGCGCGCGTGCGGACGGAGGGAGGAGGCTTGCGGTGGAGGGCGCATTCGACGCGGCCTGGGCGTAGAACGTGCGGGTATCGGGGGACATGGCAGAAACGAGCGGGCGGGGAGTGGGAACAAAAAAGAGAGGTAGCAACACACGCCGTTTACCGTTGTTTGAGCGTCTCCATCCGCTCCCCCACCGCCCCCGTCGCCCTCGCGAGCGCGTCCCCACCGAGCGCGTCCAGCAGCGCCGCCCGCTCCGCCTCGTACCGCTCCCGCGTCGCGCCCAGCCCCGCCCCGTCCCCGCCCCAACCCGCCAGCGCCGCAAGGGCGTCCCGCGCGCGCTGCGCCCTCTCGCGTCGGCAAGGCCGTCCCCTCTTCTTCTGTCCCGTCCCCGCCCCGCCGTCCTCCACGAGCTCGCGCGGGAGTGCGCGCGGGCTCAGCGGATGCGTGTCCCCGTGCGGCAGGATGTCGAACGCCCGGGCCTGCAGCAGGCGGGACTGTACATAGATCACATGCGGTCGAATCGGTAGCAGATGCTCCCCGTCGAGAGCGTCGGGGAGCGTCCACATCTCTCTGTAGACGTCTGGTGGGACACGTTAGGTGCACGTCGGGGACGTCTGAGCCGGCGTGCGCACCGTAGGTGACTTGTGCGCGCGCGATGGACTGCAGCGCCGGTGCCGGGGTACCAGGCTGGGTGAGGTAGATCGTGTACAGACCGAACAGGGCCGCAGCACGAGCCAGGGGGGGCTCGCCAGCACCGACCCGTTCTGAGACACGTCCAGCGGGGAGCCACGCGGAGCCGACGGGACTCACCCAAGAAAAGGCGCATCATGACCCGGAGAAAGGCTGCCCGGGAGCGCGCGTCAAACACTCGGAACTGGATCCATGTCCAGCCCTGGCTCTCCCAGACCTCCCTGAAGCGGGCAAAGGGCGCCGAGCGGGTGTACTGGCGCGAGTACTCCTCGACGAGCTGGTCGACGTCTGCGCGCGCGGCGTGGACAAAGGCAGAGGATGTAAAATACGCGGGCTGCAGCACTGGCTCTCCACGGCCGCCCGAGGGCGAGGGCGCAAGCATCCGCGTCGTTGCAAACAAGCGGTGCAGCCAACCACGACATGGCCTTTCTTCGCCGGACGCGCAGCCCAGCCTGCTTCTACTGCCTCTCCGCGCCAGGCCCTGCTCTGGCCGACCCCCGCGCGTTTCGCTGTCCCCACTGCGGCTGCTGGAACAGGTATGACGCCAGCGGCGACATCGTGTCCGACGATCCAGCCATGCACGACGAGAAACTGAACGCAGCCTCCTTTGCAAAGCGCGGTTTGTCTCCCGCCTGGCCCCGCCGCCCATGCTCACCCCCCTGCAGCGTCCCCGAACAAGGACAGGCTCCCGTCCGCGTACACCACCGGGCCCTTCTGCCGCACATGTCAGACAAACCAGACCCTCCTCGTCAACCTCCTCTCCAATTACCTCCCACCGCCACAGGCGAGTCTCCTCCCAGCATCCACGCGTCCCGCCTCATCTGTCCTTTCGCAGCATCCCGACTACCCTCAGCGCCTCGAGCAGCTCCCCGCATACCGTGAATCGTTGCATGTGCGATATCCCCCCGTCTGTGCAAACTGCCTGCCTGCAGTCGAAGACGAGATAGAGCAGAAAAACCAGATGGCTCGAACGGCAGCCCTCGGTGGCTGGCTCAAGGAAAGCAAGGGAAGGGAACGGCACCGCCTCGTCTCGCGCTCTGGGGATGGTCGCCCAGGGCCGGCGTTCCATCTGGCCATCTGGCGGGCGAGGGGTGCTCTGTGGGCCACCACGCTTTCCTGCGTAGTCGCTGCGTATGTAGCAGGTAGGGCCTGCACTTTATGCGTCCAACTCGGCTGACGCGCCCCGCCAGCAATCCAAGGGTTCGATTTCCCGCGTCCGCTCGCCAGGTCCATTTCCCTACTCCCTCTTCTATGTCTTCTCTCTCTCTTTTACACAGCCTGGGACCCAACATACTATCACCTCAAGAGGGCAAAGGCGCAGGGCCGCGACGTCCGTATCAGAGGAAAGCCTTACTACATCGTATGTCCTTGTGCTAATGTTCCCGCACATGTGATTCACGTCGCACAAGTGCCTTCAGATGCTCTCTTGGCTCTCGAGATTCACTACATCCATCCTCCTCCTTCTGTCTCGGCATTCGTCGTCCCAAGACTATCTTCATCTCGCCGCCTACCCGTCGTCGTATCGTGTAAGCACTTACTGTTCAGTATCGCTCGCCGTGGAGCTATTGGTATGTTGCTCTCCTACCGCTTCCTGACTGACTGGCGCAAACGAGCACAGGTCCTCTCGTCGTCGTTCACCATTTTACATCTACAGCGGCCTCCAACGATCCGCCTCGTCGGGACCTCGACACGATCCTCCGTATGCGAGGGTCTCCAGCCATCGACACACAGCAGCGCACGTGCCTCGCCCACGCCCACAGTGCCAACCCATAGTGAACCTGACCTCATCGCATCCCTGACGCTTTCCTCAAAACCCCTCATCCCCTCCATCCACCCAATGTTCGGCCATCCTTCGTTGGCATCATCCGCCCCTCCCCCTTCTACTTCCCAGGCATCCCCAATTAGAGTCGACGACACCCTGGACGAGGATGCGATGGACTGGACACCGACCGACCCGTCTCCCGTCAAGGTCAGGAAAGCAACAGATGACGATGGAGCCTGGCTGCGTCCCCAGCGATTTTTTCCCCCAGAGCGTCCTACGGGGCTTGAAAGTTTGTTCGCGAACACCAAGCTTGATGATGGAGGCGCTCACGCCGCCACAACGTCCCTCCCTGGACGGAGGGGCCTTTGTGGCGCTGTCGGATGGCGGATGACGACCGCCATCGTGGTACTGTCTCTGGGCACTGCTGCTTGCCGCTGGTGGATGCAGGGACGGACACAATGACCGGGACGCTTCCGTGTCGAGTGCCAGCGGGCCCATGATGAGCGTCTATCAGAACAATCTAGTAATATTGGTATTTGCACATATCAAAGTTATGTAGAATCAAGGGGGAATGGTGCTGCAGGTATGAACGCCGCGTGGATCAGGCGTTGGGTCGACGGAGACATGAAAATGAAAAAAAGACTAAAATTGCGTCGTCCAGCAAGCAAACGAAAGTGGTATGTGTCCAATGTAAACAAGACGCGCTCGGTTAAACGAGGGCAACAACCGAGGGGTGCCTGTCAGGCCTAGTATCCACCGTATCCATGGTGAAGAGGAACACCATATTGATCATACTGAACGGGCCGATTGAAGCTCGGTGAGTGACCGAGAGACTCTTGCATCATGGGTTGCGGACTGGGGCCGCGGGCAAGATCCGCGTACCCGCCAACCGGGGCAAGATGCGCCGGGCCGGCAGT
Source organism: Boletellus deceptivus (assembly GCA_038090195.1). Taxonomy (NCBI): domain Eukaryota; kingdom Fungi; phylum Basidiomycota; class Agaricomycetes; order Boletales; family Boletaceae; genus Boletellus; species Boletellus deceptivus. The sequence goes on from JBBPMG010000004.1 coordinate 96,112, forward strand.
GAAGTCGTGATCTTGGATCGGCTCGAGGGTCGAGGCACCGTATTCTCCACCGTGCCCCCCCATTTGGCCGTCGGTTTGGCCACCCGAGTGGAAGGAAGAGGCGCTGGACAAGGAACGCTGGACCGAGAGACCAGGCTCTTCGTTGCCTCCACCAGGCTGCCAATCGATGGGCTGCATCCGGCCCTCGAAATCAGACGAAGGTCTGAACTTCCACTTGCGAATCACGGTCCACACGATCACGGAGGCACCGATAGACGCAGCGATGACAATGAGCACTGTCATGGCCGCGTGTGACATGCCCGAGGAGTCAGTCGAGGTTGAACCGGTCTGGGTGGGTGTTGGCGCATTGCTGGCGGTGAGGTACAAAATGGACCCAGGCGTGGACTGCGTTGGATTTTCCGCAGGCGCATTGCTGGGTTGGCCCGATGCCCGAGCGGTGCTGGATGAACGACTCGGGGGAGAGGATGCGGAGGGGACGGAAGAAGATGAAGAGACACTCGACTCGGTGGGCACAAGGCCACCGACGACAGAACCTAGCAAGCCGCCACTGGCTGTGGAGGGGTTCTGCCAGACGCTTGAGCAAACTGAACCCCGCCGGGCGTCGACGAGTGGGACTCACTGCAGAGGCGGAAGAAGAGGTGGGCTCCGCGGTCGTCTGGACCGATACCGAATTCGCGGAGGTGACCTGAGCTGTGGCCGAGGAAGCTTGACTGGGCTGGGCGGAGGAAGACGACACGGCTTGCATCGAGGACTGATCGCCCAGAGGGTCGAGGGGCGCGCGTTGCTTCATCAGGCGGCCGAGGTCGGCGTGGCCACGGCGACGAGGGCCGCTGTTGGCGTTGGCAGAGGCGGCGAGGGCCAAAACGAGGGAGAGAAGGAGAGTGGGGTTGAGTTTTGCCATCTGGCAACGACTCGGTGGGGCAGGTCGAAACGAGGGAGCGAGAGCGATGTCAACCGCCGCCGTTTACGCGAACCACAAGACAGTCTCGCATTTCCTAATGCAGTTACAACACCTCCGCGCTAGCTACCGTCCGTCGACAAAACCAGCGTCCGCAACAAATGCCAAGAAACTAAACCGATTCCACTACGGGTGGCTCGTCAGCGACCACTGGCTGAGTGGCACACTGCTTGGTTGCACGTATGACGAACTCGATAGGCTTGGCCACTGCGGAGACATCAGAACCTCCAGCGTATAATGACCAGCAGGCAGACTGATCGTGAGCACCGTCACACCAGTGTTGGCCTGGTCGGGCCACCCACTCGGCGTGGGGGGATCAGTGGACAAGCGCACCGCGTCCATCGTCGAGAACGCGGCACCAGCCGGAGGATTCAGTAGCTCGACCACCACGGATTCTGACCCAATGGTCAGTGTAGCGCTAAGGTTGTTGTTGCTGAGCGCAACAGAAGCGTTCGTGTGCGCCCGCCACATGACCGACGCCGACGCGCTAATCTCGTCCTGGAGAAGCACTTGCCGGCGTTGGTTCAACATACGGACTCCGCGTGAAAACGACGTCCTGCAAAGCCCTTGTAGCATCCATGTCGGTGCGGCTGGGGAAACGAACTCACACGTTAAAGTATGCGCTCGTCAAATTGGCGACAAAGTACGCCGTCGAACCACTGGGTGCCTCAAAAACTGTGCTGGAGCCCTGCTGTGTTCCAGAGGAATCGTAATTCACGCTCGGCGCAGCCAACACATCTTGGTTGGCCGCATTAACTAGGATAGTGTTCTGGCCCTCTGTCCGTTTGCGATAGTATAGCCACCTTTGGCTATCCTGTGCGTCGCTACTAAAGTAGCCCTCGGCGACATAATCGCCATCACCTAGTTCCCCGAACCAGCGTGTCCCCAAGGCATCGACCACAAAGTCACCGCAATCCAGGTCATTGTGAGTCTGGTGGCCTTGAAGCGTCCCGGCTTTTATCGCGACAAACAGCGCATTCTCGTCCGTCCATGAGGATCGCATCGAGCTCCACTGGTCGGTATGGTTGAGGAAGCTACAATCGAGAGCCAGGCCATCCCAGAATGCCCCAGCAGCCCGAGGATCATACCAGAACATGCTCCACGGATCTGCTGCGTCCGCCTGGTCGCGCTGGAAGAGCTGGTATTGAGGCATATCAAATTGCTCGCCATAGAAGAGCATGGAATTCGCCGTTGCTGTGTACTTGTTTGGGCCAGTGTCGCCATAATTGAACAAAGAGCCAGGCCCGGATGCACACATGTGGAACTGTCCCGAGAGTCGAATACCAGGGTTAACGTCAAGAAGCCCATATGTAGAGCCAGTGGCTGCGAAGAGCGAGGATGCTAGTTCGGCATGTCCTGTCGAACCGAAATACCAATAGTCATTGGTTTCGGACCAAGTGCCATCACTACTAGGTGCAAAGGCGCAGTTCTGGAGAGCGTTTGCAGTTGTCATGCTGAGGAGTTGCTGTGCGATCCCAGTAGTGTCGTCCCCAAGGATAGCTAGGGAGCCCATGGTGAGGCCGTTGTTACAAACGCAGTTCCAATTGCCCTCTGTGTTGCTTGTCCACCAACCATAAAATAACGGATCATTGGCGCTGTCGTACGCGATAACACCGTTGTTAAGACCATACTCGATCATGGTGAAGCGAATGCTTTCAAGCTGGTCCTGGGTCCATTGATCATACAACCAGTCGTAAGCAATGCCGTATGCCGCTGTTAACTCGGCAGTGTCAAGGAAATGGACGGGATTCCACCTGGAGCTATTATTGGGGCCCCAACCCCCCGTCAAGTTACCAGCGGCGTTCTAGAAGTACGCGTAAGATGGAAGGACTGAATCTCGAACGACAGACGAACCTGTAGCTCGGTCCAAGTTCTGTCGAGCCATTTCGTATCATTAGTCATCCGATACACGTACGAGAATGCCTTGACACGTTGTTTAACCTGTCGGGCGGGGTCCAAAATGCCATTGCCACTATCCATGACGTACGGGACGGGAGGCAAGCCCATATACTGGGTAGCGTTCAGAAAGATGGTCGCATTCCAGGACGAGAGATATGGGTCATTTTTTATCAGATTAGGAAGTGCCTGCCACTTGTAGGAAGGTGCGATAAGACGAGGGCGATCAGAACGAACTTGAGTTGGACTAGGGTTGGACGGTTGGAAGGGGTCTTGCGGCCAGGCAAGGCTAGAATCCGAAGTAGAGACAAATGTAGGTGTAGTGAACGCAGGATTAGTCTGTTTAGAATGCTCGGTGAGTGCCAATGGAAACAGAAAAAACAGCAAGGTACAAACGGTAGCGGGATAGAGTGGGACCATGTAAAGGCTATCGGTTCCGGTTGGATATACGCCAAGAGACTGCTTGGCCTGGATGGCAGAGGTGGCGGCACTACTGGCCGAAGAGCTCCTGCTGGCACGAGAGCCAAGGACGCCACCGAGGACGGCGCCAACAACTACAAGGACCGCAACGGGGATGCCAAATTTGATCCAGTTGCTGACCTGTCTCTTCGGTGGTTGAGACGGGGTGATATATCCAGTGGAGGCACTATAGTACGGGTCGCCAGAACCGTAAGGGGTGGCCCTAGTGATTGAGGAGTAGTCGGTTGCCATTGTGAGTGGTGGGCCGATGGCGCGGCCTTGACGAGGAAACGAGGGACGACGAAAAGACCGAGAGGACGTGGGAGGGAGGAGCAGGGAGTGGAGCGGAGGAGACGGGCGAAACAAATGCGGTGTATGCTGCTGTTTGCAACTGAGGCATGACGCATTCCAGGCAGCGGGACGTACGTTGATCCTTGTGTCGTTCATCTCCGACACGACCCGCGCTTGGGCTCGCACTGGTTCTGGCGCCCTCCACGTCCCCGACATCTTACTCGGCCCTCCAGAGTCCCCAGTCACGACTCGCGCCTGGTTTCAGATCGCGATGCATGTCCTCCTTCCGTTGCCCATTGGTCCGCAATGGATTTAATCACGTATCTCCACTCATTCGGGTTCTCATTTCGCGAATGTCGCGCGGAGAGCAGTCTCCTGCGTTGCTTCGCTGTGGAACAGCCCTTCCGTTTTCCTGCATCACTCTTTATCCGCCCCAGCATGCCATACCCGTTGCACGCTAGGTGGTATCCTGGCAGCATGTTCGGCGAGATGATTGGCTAAGCAGCATCATGGTAGGGTCACCGTTAGTCGACAGGTCTGCGGGCTTAAAATTTGATCGTTTGTGAGGCTAGTCGTGGCAACGTCGAGGTACCATCGCCTTGTTCTTGCCCCACTACATGCTTTCATTGCTGTTGTCCAAGGAATAGTCTGTTCCTCGTGTCGACCCATCGGGGCTTTGGGGAGCTACTCAAGGGACTGGCCTGATCAACGCAGAGGAGGCGGCCATCGGGTGGCTTTCCGCACATACGGCCCAAGTCAGGCTATGTATCAATCTCCGTAGCTCAATAATTAAACGATGCCATGGGCCATGCATGGCAACGCTCGCTCACAGTTCTTGATTAATTCATGGATGTTCCCTGGCTGCTGCGCCGTGCTGCACGTTCGAGGTATAGGTAGGGAAGGTTCGCTAGCACCAATTTCTTGTGGGTCCGAGAGCTACCACTGGCACTACGTGAACTCCGCTTGATCCATACATATCATTACATCTCAACTCCTGACCTTACCAGCGTCAGCACTATAAAAGACTATGTCGGCTCTGACGAGGCCCGAAGCTGGGCCCACATTTGACGAAGACAAGATCAAATTCATAGGTTGGCGCCGAGTCACTAGTCCAATTACTCGATGACCGACCTCTCTTACAACCTCTCCAAGACATCGGAGGTATCGATCAAACTGGGCGATGCTGCAGCTCGATGACCTTGCTTCAGTGAATCTCACCGATCTCACTTTTCGAGGCGTTTACCACGGCAAGAAAAAGCATGAAGGCATGTCCATTAGATCCAACGGATCACAATGATACTGCGATTCAGATACTGAAAGTGATATGGAGATGATTTTGAATTGATGCTGGAACGATCTTATGCGGCTGGCATCAGGTCGATGATCATTACAGGAGGGAGCCTGCACGAGTCCGAGCTTGCATCGAGCCTTGCTCGTCAAAAAGGTTGGTACCCAGGCGCCAGTTCGTGACCATGTTCTTTTCGTGCTTCCCTCGCCGTCAGGACTCTATGCGACAGTTGGATGCCATCCAACACGTTCAAAGGAATTTGACCAGCATCTTGGAGGTCCAGATGCTTATTTGCTTGCGCTGGACAAACTCATCGGCGATAATCTGCGCCCAAGTGGGAGAGTGGTCGCGGTTGGAGAATGTGGCTTAGGTGACCATTCTGTGCCCTTCTGGAGCCATGAAAGAGTGATTCACTTGCTGCAGATTATGACCGGACCCACTTTGCGTCCAAAGAGGAGCAGCAACGGCATTTTCGTAAGTGTAGATGCTGACAAGGGGTCAATCGAATACCCAAGGGTTTATCTTGCACGCCTGGCAGGCATCCAGCTTGCGCTAGCCAAGAAATACCACCTTCCTTTGTTTCTCCATTCCAGGGCCGCGCATGTGGACCTGGTCAGGATTCTTAGAGAGGAAGGGTTCGGTGAAGATGGAGGAAAAAATGTCGGTGCAAAAGGCGGGGTTGTGCATAGCTTCACCGGAAGCGACGAAGAGGCTGCGGAACTCGTGAGCACCATTGACACTCCCACCGATTCCACAATCGCGCTGAAGAGAAGAAGATTGGCATGGGATTTTACATTGGAATCAACGGATGTTCGATGAAGACTAGACAAAATCTCGACACAGTCAAGACCGTTCGCTTAGACAGACTCCTGTTTGAAACCGGTGGGACGAAGAGACCTACTGTTGGGTGGTGCTAAGACAGATCCCAGACGCGCCATGGTGCTCCCTGACAAGTACACATGCTTCGAAAGAACACCTGGATACCTTGCCTGCATCGCTCCGCGCCCGTTATTTTCCTGCAGCAGTTCGGCCAGAGTCATTTGTGTCTGGAAAGGCGGTCAAGGGCCGAAACGAGCCATCTGTGATTGGGGGAGTCGCATGGGTGGCATACAGGTTAAACGACGCTCAGGCTATACCGTTCGAGAGGGTGACGGAAATAGTGTACCAGAATACTGTACGACTTTTCTCTCTCGACGAGCTTGTAGCCAACTGCTAGTTACGTATTCGACCAACTTTCCTCGGCAGACAAGGCTGGCAGTTGATCGTAACTTACACGGTCCGGCTGGCCATGTCGAACCTGACACCCTACGGCGTTCTCTCCACCGTCGGACTTGGCTGGTATGTAGTTCTGTGGTCCATAAGTTTGCTCGGGTGCTGGACGGGGTGAGTCACCATTTGAACGGCGGGTGGTGTGATGTTGACCGCATCTCTGCTAGTCGCGTACGATATCGTCTCCGTCCCCGTTCCCCTCTTGCAACGTCCCCCAGCGCCCCGGGCGTCTCCATCTTGCGACCTCTAAAGGGCTTGGACACCAACTTGTATGAGAATTTGGAGTCCACGTTTGTTCAAGAATACCCAAACTTTGAGATTTTGCTCTCCGTCGCCGATGAAGACGACCAGGCTCTGACGGTGGTCAGACAACTAATGGACCAATATCCTCAAGTAGATGCCAAGATTATCGTTGGTGCGTACGACACGTCTGTACGCTTCGCCTCACAGACTCATGCGTTCCTTCGCAGGCGAGGATGTCGTCGGCGTAAATCCGAAAGTGAACAACCTCATGAAGTCCTACCGGCAGGCTACCCACGATATTCTTTGGGTCATTGACTCTAACATCTCAGTTGCGCCGGGCACGCTTGCGCGCTCAGTAGATGTCCTTATTGGGGCAACCAGGTCACGAACACCTTCCAAGAAACGTGTAGCCTTGGTTCATCATGTTCCCTTTGCAACCGAACACGATGGGTATTTTGGCGCACGGGTGGAAGCGGCATTTTTGAACACCAACCATGCAAAGATGTACCTCGCGATTAACACTGTGGCGATCGAGTCTTGTGTTGTCGGCAAATCAAATCTATATCGCCGTTCCGACTTGGAGAATGTCAATGGATCGTTGAAGCCACACAACGAAACGGATCCGAGGGAGGGCGAGTACGGGCTCGCGGCGTTTGGATCCTTCTTGGCCGAGGACAACATGATTGCTAGCGCCCTCTGGCATGAACTGGAGTGTCGACATGATCTTTCTTGTGACGTTGCACACAACGCGATAGGCAGAATGACGCTGGCAGATTATGTGTGGCGTCGCGTTCGATGGATACGTGTTCGTAAACACATGGTCATCGCGGCGACCCTTCTCGAGCCGTTTACAGAAAATCTGGTGGCGAGCTCCATAGCTGCTGCGAGCGCCAAGTATCTTTTCGGTGTGCCGCCGTGGCTCTTTTTGCCTATCCATCATTTTGCGTGGCTCTGGGTTGACCTGGACGTCTACGAGTCGCTGGCCGGCTACCCGCTTCCTGCTCACGAACGATGGAGGTTTTTAGGGGCGTGGTGCATCCGAGAATTGCTCACGCTTCCCATATGGATTCTGGCCGTGTGTGGGGATGAGGTTACGTGGAGGGGCAAGCGATACCAGGTTTTGCGCGCTGGACAGGTACAGAGAACAGCGAATGGCGGGGCACGCGATCGGGGCTCCTGGAGATGGTGGTGGCGTCGAGGAGGGGATCCATCCGCTCAGTACGAACCCCTGCCCGTCAACGAACCGATCTAATGTAATACGACTGCGTCGGGGCTTACAGCAACGATAAGTATTGTGGTCATATTATGAGTGATACACATACGGCAGATGATGATTAGAATGTACAGGAAAGTGAGCATGGCTGGTGTATGCATACAAGGGATGATTGGACGTCATGAGAGACGAGGTTGTGTGTGTGGTAGGTCCGTGGTGCCAGCGGGCAAATCAACGAGGGCCGCTCTTGCCTCGTCCTGGCTGTGCTTTGCCAAGAGACGGAAGTTGTGAATCATGACCACTTCATCAAAGAAGGCATCAGACCATTCATCGGCCGCGCACACGTCGAGGGCTGATGTTCGGATTCTCATGTCGCGGCCATCGCACGTTATCTTGCACAGGGAGGATTCCAGATTAGAAGAGGCAGAAGGCTGTGGGCTTTGCCGCGAGTCTCGAGCATCTTTCTGGCGCTGATTGGAGAACCAGTTCTTGACTTGATGGTATTCTCTTGGAGGACATGAGATGCCTGTCGGGAGGACGACGGGGAGACAAGTACCTCTGTATGATGATGCCGAGTTGAGAGACCCAGGCTTCGTCCGGATAGGGGGTGATCTCGTCGTACACCATCTGCATGACCATGCGCTGGCGGGTGGTTGCGGGGGTCTTGCCTGTGGAGGGGATTGCGAGGGCGCGGTTCTTGAGCTCACGGACTCTGGTATCGCGTTCGGAATGGGGTTTTTGGGCAGGATGGGGGCCCGCATGCCTCTGGACTCGCTTCCTGAGATTGTCGTCGGGAGCACTGTAGACATGGGATTTGGATCGGGTGGAGGGAGGGACTGGATTTGACCTGGACGGACGCGAGGGCTTGAGCGGGAGGGCGCGGCTTCTGAGGGAGCGGGTTGAGAAGGCGTCGTGGAGAAGGAGGGACTCGCGGGACGAGCCGGGGTGGTCGTCGGCATCCATGGGGTCCTGGACGTCTAGAGAGGCATCCCTGGACGAGGAGGATATGGGGCTATCGGCGGTGAGGCTGTCGTCGTGGCCATTGAAGGAGGAGAGGACGCCTGGGGAGGACAGCGTGGGCGAGAGCGAGGGCTGGGAGGGCATGGGAGAGGGAGAGATGAGTGGGGGCAGATGTGGACGAGAGAGCAGATACCTGGCGGCGGTGGTGGATCCACCCTGTCACTTGCCCCCGCTTCAGCCTGACCACCATGGCCGACAGCGATCGCGCCCGGCAGCGCATCATCGCCTCCGTCTTCGACAAGCGCAACGCCGTCCAGGACGTGCTCGAGTCCTACGTCGCCCACGTCAAGATTTGGGAGGACACCGGCGAAGGCCAGGCCAGGAAGCCACGCTACATCCTCATCTCCCGTCCGTGCCCCCCTGCTCCCCCTCCCCCTGCTCACCCTCCCCAGGCGCTGCCGACAACTCCGGCTTCATACACAAGTCAAAGCTCAACACCAACGGCACCTTCTCCGTCGGGAAGACCTGGAGGCTCGCCGAGCTCAGAGGCATCCACGTCCTCACCGTGTGTAACCTCCCCCGCCTCTCTCTCTCCTCTCATCCGTCGCGCCCAGTCCGTCTCGTTCAACATCACCCTCGCACGGACCTACAAGTGGCAGACAGAGAGCCCCGCCGACCAGTCTGCGTTTGTCCGAGCGATCATCGACCTCTTCCACTCCCTCGTCGGTGCTCCCCTCCACCTCGTTGGCGTGCATGATCCATCCAGTAAGTTGCAGCAGGCGCTCCCGGACATAGCTCACTGCCAAACAGCCCCCCCTGCAGCTGCAGTCGCCCTCCCGCCGCCCGACGAGCCCTTCCTGCCCTTCACGACCCCAGTCGCCCGCCCGCCTGTTCCCCTCGACAATGTACAGGCTCCCCACCCGGCCATCCTCCGAACCCCCTCGCGTTCCGCATCACCTGCAGACTCCATGAGGAACCATTCCGCCAGAGAATCCGTAGTCTCTAATGCTTCTGGCCTCCGCCCGCCTTCCCCTACTGTCCTTCCGCTTCAGTCCCCACCATCTGGCTTACCCAGCGCCCTGCGCCCGAGGGCCGCCCGTCGTCCATCTCTCGCGGCACCTCCCCCCTCTTCCGCAGGTGCTGCTATGGCGCTTCCACCCAGTCTCGTGCCTGCTCGCCCTTATGCTGTATCCCCCCGTCCACCCCCTCCAAGTCACGCGCCCGCCAAACAGTCTCTCGATCTGTCTCGTACGTCGAGCCCGCCTCTGTCGGAGCCACATCCTTCTGTGCACCCCGAATTCCCTGTGTTCACCCACAGGCACCCGTTGCATACCCTGAATCCAAAGCCTCCCGAGACCGCGCAGATGCGCCGAGAACACAATAATCGCGTCTCATTTCTTGATCCTGTGAACCAAGTTGCCCTTGACCGACTTGTGGCAGTCGACTGGGGGTCTGAAGAAGGTGCAGAGGGTGCGGAGGAGAGCGAAGAGGCAACGATGATCAGTGTAGAGGAAATGTTCGAAGGGTATGAATGGGCAAGTGACGACACGTTTGGCCGAAGATCCGTCAAGGGTGCCGCAGATATGGTTGAAGCACGGTTGCTTGACGAGCTCTTGGCACTGGACAAGGTCGGCCATCTAACTCGTGGTTGGCTTAGTTTGAAAGTAGCTGTTTGACAGGCTAACATACACTCTTTCTTGGAGTCTGACGATCGGGTGAATCTCGTGGTCAAGTACCTGGACGAGGCCCTTGGGGAGGTCGATGCTATGGATAGCTTGATATCCTCGTACAAGATTCATCTAAACGTAGGCGCTCGACGGCTATGGAACCCTCGTCCTGACCGGTCTGATAGGCTGTGGGAGACGATATCTCATTCATCCAGTCGCAACGACGTGGTTTACAAGTTCAAATGCAGAACCAAGGCATGCTGCTCAGTGAACTCGAAAACTTGCTGGCATGTAGCTCATTTGGTAGCCGTCGCATGTGTTGATGCCACGCACACTTAGAAAACAGTCCAAGTTAGTCAGGAAGCCTTGGTTACCCTTACCCAAGAGTCGCTCGAAAAACAGACGGGAATACAGAGGCTCGAGGAAGCCGCAACGGAACTCTACAAGGCCCTACAAGCCAGTCAGGACAGAGGTCAGAGCTTCGTCTCCCAAGTTGCGTGATCTGATCTCTGCTCAGAAATGGCTGCTACCATGGAAAGGCTGGGCGAGTACAGGACATATAATGCGCAGTTTTGCAAACGTATATTTGACTACCTCTCCATCATGACAGTCGCACAGGTCAGTGACGTTCATCCTTTGGGCGTTGTACCATGTCTCAACCCGTTTCAAGTCCAAACTGATTCTCGACGATCGTGGGGGGATTACCCGGCCAAAGGGACGCGGGCGACCATTCCTAGTCGACCACCAAGGCATGGAATCCTATCTCGGCAGATACGCCGGTCTCCTTTTGTATCTAAAAGAGATGGACGAGGCAGTCTACTCCAAGTTTTGTGCTGTAAGTCACCTGACGGTATGAGCTCAGGGGGCCAAGACATTGTTTTTCAGGCATATTTCTCCGCGGTTAGTGATCTGCACAGCAGCCAGATGAAAGGTTTGTTCGCGATCTATTCTGGGCTACTGAAAAAGGCGCCCGAGGAAGACGTGGAACAAAGTAAGATGTTGCACCACACTCTCTTTCGACTGACCCGTTGTGATAGGTTTTGGGCAGAACAATGCAAGTACAAAAGGCAATGCTCTTCGTCGTGCAGGTACCCTTGTACGTGGTCCCGTGGACGTGCGGAGCCGGGAACGGGAGCGAGGTGGTCAAGTGGGGGAAGAATACGGAGCGGCTGAAGTCTGTCTTCCTTTGAATGAACGAAGACGCGATCTCACCCGGACACAGGCGCTCGGGCACATTTTGGAACAAATCACACCTCAGATATACCGGGAGAGCGATTTTATTACCGACTTTTTACAGATTAATGATGCTGGCCTCACGTTTGCTGACTATGCCGGTCTGGACAGCTACTTTCGGCGCCAGGCGGCCAGGGGTGCAGGTCTCAGTCAGTCCACTATGAAGCTAGTGCGAGGGGCGATGGACTTGATATTTGGATTCTTGCCGACGGAGATGAAACAGTGGATTGATGGTGCAATTGCCAAAGATGCGCTGTAGGTGCGCCTGTCGTTTCCACGCACGTGTACGCTCAGACGGGGGGGGGTCACAGGCAGTTGGTCGGCGTTATCGCATGCCTGGAGCGCTTTCTGGCAGAAGCCGATGAACGCGGTAACGCGTTTTTCCTGCAGATACTAGATAAACAGCATCTTCGGCTGAAAGGGGCATTTGACCGTCATATCGTGAGTGCTGTTGCCAAACGTGTTCGGGATGACGATTTACCGCGTGGGACAGAGCCAGCAGATCAAAATGGTGGATGAGACGAAGTTGACGAGCAAGAAACGGAAGGGGGTGGCCCAATTTATCAAGTATTTCCCAGTCTACGTGGGCCGTGTTGAGCAACAGCTGATCGGCGCAGATGGACTGGAGATCCGGACGCACGTTGACGCGGCATACGAGAAAATTGTGTACAGCATGTTTGAAAGTCTGAAACAGATGGCCACATTGGACGGCGACGGGGAAGACAAGGGCCAGCTCAACTATCACGTGCTACTTATTGGTGAGTGCTCACAAGTTTGAATGTGCCAGTGGTTGATGGGGACAGAAAACATGCACTGCTTTGTGGCGGAGATGTCGCAGTTGGAGACCAGTTCGGTTGGTGGCTTTCTGAAGCAAGCTGAGACGATCTACAGCGAGAACCTGGGCGCATACATCCGGATCGTGCTGCGGCGACCGTTTGCGAAGCTGATTGTGTGTGACGGAAGGGAGAGGAGTGCGTGAGCTAACGGGGGTTTACAGGAGTTCTTTGAAGGGGTGGAGAGACTGATGAAGACGACGGCGCCGAGCGAAATTCAGAAGAACGCGAATTACAGCAAGACATTGCTGAAGAAGGTGCTCAAGGAATATGACGGCAAGGACGTGCGCAAACACGTTGACGCGCTTTTCCGACGCGTGGAGAAGCACTTTACGGAAGCGGAAGAAAAGGCGACGCGAGACGAGAGCAGCGGAATCGCGGCAGGGACGGTAATGGTTGGGGTATGGAGGGCATGCGAAGAAGAACTACAGCGGATGACGGAGGGATTCAGGAGCAGGATATCACAGTGTTACGGAGACAGCGGTGTGTCGATGGAGTACACGGCGGGCGACGTGGAGGGTGCCTTCAAGAGGCACCGACATGGGTCATAGACGGGAGAGATTCTATTTTGTCACGCATCTCTGATCTACACATGCCTGAGCCGGTAACGACAGAGCGAGGGAAGGTATCTCAGTTGGCAAAAGACGATTGGCTGGTGGTGCTGCGGACATGTGCGTCGCTTGGCTTGGGGGCGAATGCGGCGACAAGCGACGGGGCGTAGTCGGCCCAGAGATGGCTGAGCTTGTCGGAAGGATCGTGGGGGCCCGACTGGCCGGCGTTGTTCATGCGGGCGGAGACGAGGTCGAACAAGGCGGCGATGCGCGCGCGACCAAAGGCGATCACGTTGGACTGGGCAGAGGCCACGGCGGCGTCGATGTCGGCCTCGTTCTGTGAGCACCAGGGGTGCAAGAGGGACTCGTAGACGTAGGTGGAACCCTGGGGAAGGCGTGCAGTCAAGGCGCGAGGTGGGTGGGGAGGACGCACCTGGATCTGGGGAAGGGCGATGTAGAGAAGAAAGAGCGTTCTGAGCTCCCAGTAAAAGGGGAGCCTGTGGGGAGGTGAGCGCGCGGGCCGGGGAGGGGGCGGGAGACGGACCAGGAGAGAAGGAGGCCGAAGGACTGTTCGAACGCGGAGAAGAGGGCGAAGACGGCCCAGTACATGGCGAGGGTGCGGACTGCGGCGGGGTCATCGGGGCGGGCGAGGGCCTTGTAGGTGGCGTAGCACGGGAGCGCGCACGCGAACCAGGCGCTGTGGACGGTGAGCGGGCGCGGGGGACGACGGGCGCGGGGACATGCCTGAGCAGATGGGAGCAGAGGGCGAGGAGCATGGCTTATGTCAGCAGGCACGACGCGGACGCTGGCCCGCACCTTTTATTGACGCCTGTTGTCTGCCCTCCTCCGCCCACGATGGAGCCCAGGAAGACGGAAGAGGAGGCGAACCCGAAGCCAAAGACCCTCAACCGCGTCCCCCGTGCGTCCGTCCCCCCCCCCCCCGTCGCCCGCTCACCCCCCCCAGGCGCCTGTGTAGCCCGCATTCCCCTCTGACCCGCCCCCGTCCTGACCTCCCCCACAGAATGCCTGCCGCAAGCAAAAGATGCGCTGCGAGGGCGCAGACAACCCCCCCTGTCGCCGCTGTCGCCACGCGGGCCTCGACTGTCTCTTCGAAAAGCCCTCGAGAGAGGCCACCCTCACCGGCGAGGCCGGCCTAGAGTGTGTCCCCCCCCCCCCCCCCCGCTCCCCGCTCATCCCCCCGCAGGCGGATCCGCAGTCTCGAGGCCCACGTCGCCGACATCAGCGTCACCCAGACCGCGATCCAGAGCACCCTGCTCGAAATCGTCGCCCACCTCCGCGCTGGCGCCCCCTTCTCCCACCGCTCTCCCTCCTCCTTCTCCCAAGGTCAGTACTCCCACTCTCCCACTATCCCCGCCATCGGCTCCCCCCCAGTGTCCGCTCCACCAAATGGCTCGCACGTCGCCGACCATCGCGGCCCTCCAACACCGACTACCTACACGCCCTCCATCCCCCCCATTCTCTCCGCCTCTCGTGACGTCCGTCCCACTCCCTCTCAGCCCCCTCTCGCCGATTTCCATCCCCCGCAACTCCCCTCCTCGTACTCCAGCCCCCCCGTTGGCCACTCGCTCTCCTTCCCATCCTCGGGCGCCGTTCTCCCACCCTTTTCGTCCATCGGCGGAATTGGCGCCGGCCCCCCTCAAGGCTCCTCCGCGGTACGTCCCGTCGATGGTCCCCAGCGCTCTCACGGCTCTAGAAATTACCACGCATCCATCCCCCCCGGCCCAAAGCGCGCGCTGCCTCCCCCATCCGACCTCCCCAGCGGCGATTCCTCCGAAATCGACGACGAAGACGGTGGCGAGTTGCCCGCTTCCGGTCTCGTCGCCCCCTGGGAGGTCTTGCGGGGCCTGGCAGACGTCGCCATCGAGAGGGCTGCCAAGGTCCGTACTGCCATTTCCTCCCGTTTTCGAACGTCCACCCATTCCCCCCTCAAGGAGAGTGGCGAGGCGAGCAGCGAGCCCCAGAGTAGAACTCGGTCCCCGTCCCCCGAGCGCCAGAGTCGACCAGCTAAAAGGAGAAAGATTCGTCATAAAATCCCCCGTGGCCTCGTATTTCCCGATGGTGTGTGATCTCAGCCCGATCGTCGTCAAACTCATCGTGCATCTGCGCAGTCGTCACCCAGAACCACGTACCTGAGCACGAGGCCTGCGAGTTGTTCCGGATGTACGATCATTCTTCTGTGATTTACCTTGCAACTCACCCATCTCGCCAGATTCTATGCCGGTTGTTCTACATTCTTGCCCGTTTTTGACTGCCGCGTCGACACGTTTGACGCCCTGCACCATCGTTCTCCCTTTGCGGTGGATGCCATTTGCATGGTGGGTGCTCGCGTGCGTGACGGAGGAGGTCAGTCTGTTCTCGCTCCGCTGGTATCCTCCCCATCTCCTCGCAGGAACTCCGAGCGAAACGTATACTCGATGCCTGGATGCGGTCCAAAACATTTCACGTGCCACGCTCTTCGCCCCTGTAACTCGAGTGGAAGCCGTTCAGGCCATGAGCGAGTGTTTGCTCCATCGGTCGCTTGTCTACGCTGATGCCTGTTTCTCCCAGTTCTCGTATCGGGCTGGTCTGATAACGGTTGGCTCAGCGGAGGTCATGCCGTGCGGATGGCAATGGAACTTTGTTAGCTTCTTCTCTCACGGTTTTCCCCGTGGCAAGCTGACGCGTTCGACAGCGTTGCATAAAGCATGGCCAAAGTTGCTTCGGCGAATGCAAAACAAGTCTAAAAATTCCGACGGGTCCGAGGATCACGAACTTGTCATCGCCTCCCGCACATGGTTCTGCTTGTACCTCTTTGAGCACCAGTAAGCTACCCACACTCTCTCTTTTGGTGGGTGTTCGCAAACATGACACCAGGCTCTCTTATGGTACTGGCCGCCCAGCCATCCTGAAGGAGGACGAGAGCATCTGGCAGTGCCATTCGCTCTTACAGCATCCTCTCACAATCGAGGACGATATGCGTCTTGTCTCCACGGTAGAACTAATGGCTATCCGGGAGAGAGTTCACAATAAACTCTCGCCTTTTGACCGTCCCGTGGATCAGGTCACGTTCGACGTCCTCCAGCAAGCTGATGTGGACTTCCAAAACTGGTACAAGACATGGGATCACGCTTTTTCTCAAAAGTACGAAGACGCAGGTGAGTCGCAAACCCCGGTCGGTATGCGGTCACCAGACCACAGCCATCGTTAGCCTTTTATCGCCAGAGTCTGCAAATCCAACAATTGCATGCCGAATTGTTTCACAATGCAACGGCGTTACGAGGGATCAATGGCTTGGAGGATGTGCAAAAGATGCCGAGAGCACAGAGAGAGCTCGCTATTCGTTCCATCCGAATCGCGCGCCAGGGCCTCGATATCACCGTCAATTCTCCTTCATACAGCGAGGGGATGAAATACGGCAAGCTGTTCGTCGCCCTCGTGTTTGTGATGTCTGATCGGTCGGCAGCCGTCCACTACACGCACGCTACCGCCACATTTGCTGCTTCCTTTTTGTTAAGACTGTCCCGCCTCTTGTGAGTCACGTTACCCAGTCTCCCCAAGGTCCGGATGTGTATACTCTCCTCTCTTTAGCCCAAACGATTGCGACGTGCAGGAGATCCGAACGCAGGTGGAACGACTGGCAGATATGATGTCCCAGAGTAGGCTACCTGCCGCGTTCCCTGTGTCCTTCTCACGCTTTCAACCCAGTTCCTGGGAAGCGTTACGCTCTGACACTCCAGCTCATGCTGAAGAGAGGGCAAAAGCGGAAAGCTGCATCCACATCACAGTCCCCGAGAATGCCACGTGAACCTCAGCGTACCACATCGATGACGATTGAGCATCAGCATCAGCAGCAGCTAGGCATCATGAACCACGAATCATTCTCGCCTACATACGATCCGTCGTTTGCAAGCCCCGAAGGTTCTCATCATATGCAAATGGGACTGGTGCCTCACCACGCCACCGATGTGGACAGCATCTGGAGAGGATTTGAGATGACTTCCAACGAACAGTTGCCCGTCTGGATATCGGACCAAAGCCTGGGTGGTAGTTCATTCTCGCAGCAAGGCATGAATGCCTTTCTCCTTCCTGCAGATTACTTCCCTCCTGCGCCTCAAATATGGTAACTGACGGTCCGCGTCTACGACGCCCGGCCAAGTATACCCTACGAATAGCCCAAAAGCCGCTATATATTCTCTCTCCATAGGTACTGTTGTGTGTATCATCGTCTCACTACTGAAATCATGCAAGTGTTGCTCGTTGCTACCGATGACTGGTCTGATTCAAGCTTGGACTTTGAAACCACATGACGTGCATGCCGTCAGTCTGAACCCGACGACACTGATCTATATCCCAGTAGGTTCGACCTCGACCCACTCATCGCTGCACTGTCATGTCGATCCCGAAACAGTCCAAGCTTCCGGCGAAGACATCTGGAAAGATGGACTTGCCCGACACACGGCTCGTTCGTCGCGGAGAACAACAGTCGCCATGGACGGGGCCAAGTCAGACGTCTGGCGGCCTTGAAGATGCCAAAGGGCATTCTTTGAGAAAATTCTTTTCTTTTTTGCCGGGCCGTTCGAAAAACCTTCCAGCACTCGACGACGCACTGTTTAGCGACGCAAAAACGTCACAGTCGCAACCAAACTGGCCGAGTTCCTTTGACGTCCCTGAAGACAATGCCCCTCGGGACCATGCAGCCCTCCTACCACATCTCTCCGGAGATACGGAAGGGCGGAGATTTTATCAGGGGGGGAAACAGCGACTCAACGTCATGAGACGGAACAAGACGGAGGCGAGAATCGTCAAACATGTACAAGGTGCGCTCGTCGGGCTTCAGCCTGTCAGGCTTGACAGTGTGAAACTCAGATATCGATAAACGCCGCAAGTTCATGCTCACGTTGGCAAAATGTTTGCTAACTTTTGGCTCGCCCTCCCACCGGATCGATACGCAGCTAAACACGGCGTCCAGCATACTTGATGCTAAAGCAGCCTTTGTGCACATTCCGGATGTCATCATTGTCACGTTCGGAGATGAAGACGTGGCGTCCGTCGAGACTCACTTTGTCAAGGCCAAGGGTCGCATCGCCTTAACGCCGTTGCATCAAGTCCACCTCATCTATCGCAAGATCTTGCATGATAAGATGACGGTCGAAGACGGGACGCAGGAGCTCAAAGAGATACTGGGTGCTCCCCCTATCTACTCGCTCTGGCCGCGGTGCCTCTTTGCTTTCCTTACAGCTTCCACGATCTCTGCGATCGTATTCGGAGGCTCTATCATCGATATGTGGATATCTGGGTTATGCGCCTGCGTTCTGCAGTACCTGGGCCTCAACGCAGCGTCAAAGAGCGCTACGTATGCCAACGTTTACGAGTGAGTCGTCGATCAACTTTGTTGGACAAATCGTTCCCGTCTAACAGCTCGCAGGATATCGATTGCAATCCTCGTCTCCTTTGTCTCGCGAGCACTGAGCACCATCCCTGGAGGTCTGTTTTGTTACAACGCCATTTCCGCCGCTGGCGTCGTTCTCATCCTACCGGGTTTCACCATACGTAAGTGTTTCAGATATCACGCGAATGAACACTGTCAACTAGTGCCGCAGTTATCAGCGCTCTGGAACTGACGTCGCGCAACATACTCTGCGGATCCGTACGGATGGTTTACGCAATCATATACACGCTCTTCTTGGTAGGATGCCGAGTGTCGGCGAAACACAGTTCCCTGACTATGGAATCGTGCAGGGCTTTGGATTGGCCATCGGATCTGACATGTATCTTGTGCTCAATCCCCGCGCACGACGAGCCCTTGAGAAGAGCCAGACGCCGAGTTACAGGGTGTTCCATGGCTCCTTTCACGCCCAGAATGGTACTTTTCCACTGGGAGGGGCCGTGTTTGGATTCGCCAGCGTCGCATCCCTTGACCAGAATTACTTGCTGAGAGGTAGAGTGACTCCGCGCTGTCCGTCATATCCCACACTGTCCGACGACGTTCCAAGGTTGTTACAGGGACCCGAGCTGGCCGTGGTGGCGACAACCCCTTCCCTGGTGGTTATTGCCCGTCCTGGTCCCGTCCTACGCTCTCGCTTCGTCTATGGTGAACATGCAGAAAATTCGGAGCTGGCAGCTGCTCGTGATGGTCGTCTTTGCATGCCTGTCGTTCACCGCCAACAAGCTGGGCGATATCTTCCTGCCTGACAATGGCGACCTCGTGTCCGCCTTTGGGGCTTTGGTCATTGGTCTACTCGGCAATTTCTATTCGAGGATCGTTCGCGGGACGGCTTTTACTTCCATGGTTACCGGCGTTCTTTTCCTTGTACCCGTATGCAATCTCACAGTCCTGTGCGTGCCGCAGTAACCGCTTCTTTCCACAGTCTGGCATCGCGCAGGGAGGAGGACTTATCAACACTGCTCCGAGTTCGACAGAGCAGTACTCGTCTGGCTTTTCGCTGGCTGTACGCATGATCCGGGTCGCGATCGGGATAATGCTCGGCCTTTTTGTAAGCCAAATATTCGTCTACGCCGTAGGGCGACGGAAGAACGCGGCCTATTTCGCGTTCTGAAGCTCGGTACAATTAATTGATACGTACACTTGTACAGAGCGGCATGTTCTCCAGAGTCGTCTACGAATTACAGCGAAGTAGCTCTACAAGTACGGATTACGGTATTGTGTCAGAGGTAGAAATCTCATCCAAATCGATGATGAGGACATGCGTCAGTCGACATAACTTATGGCCCAAACAGCTGATTCAACTCTTCCATCCGCCGTTGCAGCATGTCAGCTTTGCTGAAATTCTGACCCAAGGTCATATTGGCCAACTCTGTTTTTTTTCGCTGAACTTCCAACAGGCGATCCTCTATAGAGTTCTCAATGATGAGTTTGACGGTCGTTACGGGGCGTGTCTGTCCCAGGCGATGCTGCAGAGCAAAAGCATGAGCTGAGAAACAGCTAACCTATCTCGGGTAATAGCGTACAATGCGATCAACAGCTTGGTTTTCTACAGCCGGGTTCCTGCGACCTGCGTTCAAGTACCTTCACAGGATGAACAGAGAAATATATACCAATAAGGATCCATCAAATAGACTCGTTGCGCAGCGGTCAGGTTCAGCCCCACGCCGCCAGCCTTTAGGCTGACGAGAAGGATCTCGCAAGCCGGGTCGTACTTGAGTGCATCCATGGCTCTTGTGCGATCATCACGTTTCATAGTGCCATCCAAACGATCGTAACGAATCCCAGCAGCATCTAAAGCATCTTCGATCCTACAAGGCCTCATGAGGTCACGTATCATCAAAACGAGGGTAGGACAGCCGTACTTATCGAGCATGGTCGTCCACTGCGAGCTGGAGAACACGCAATCAGCTCCTCCTCGTCTGCAAAACCGCTACTCACAATACGACAGTCTTCACAACACCGTCGTCAACACGCTTTCCCTGGCCGTCTACCGTCTCCACTTCAATCGAGTCAGGATCATAATTGGCAGAATAAGGATTTGTCTTGGAAAATTGTATAAGATCACTAAGCAAAGCCTTGACTTTAGTTGAAAGGATAAAGCTCTCTTGGCTCATTCCCTTCGACTTCTTTTCTCGCTTGCCTGATTTCTTTTTCAACGGCAAGTCTTGAGGCTGACAGTCGGGTCGTACTTGTATAGCATCCCGAGGGGAAAGGCTGGTTTGACAAGCAGAACACGACCGACGGACGTCCACGGGTACATCTGGCCATCCAGGACACACGCATAACCGATAGCATGTGAGGCAAAAAAGGTGCTGACAGCGGGTTAGGACGAGGGATGACGTCGACGGGCTATTGGTCCTCGTTGATGAACGAGACGCCGTCCCTTTTGTCTTCCGGCCACGCTTCGGTGCTGATGGCCCATCATCCAGACACAAACCACCTTCGATGATCTGCTGAGTCTCCGCGGAATTGCATAGCTCTTCGCCACATTCTACGCATTGCGTTGTTGTCGCCTCCCTCAGCAATGCAACGATTGCGGCTGCACGAGACGGGTTCAGACCTTCCCGTTCGATTGCAGCGGCAAGGTCTTCGTAACTGCTAGGCTCTGTCGGCTGCACGCCCCCAAGACCCTTGCCCTCAACAAGCTCAAAATGGTCACAAATCTGCCGCAAGCGCAATATCTTCTGCAGGATCCCCACGTAATTCTTCATAACCTCGTTTTTGTTCGACAACTCGTTGAACTCGGCTTTGGACTCCGTGAAGAATTGATCGTAGATCGTTTGCTCGTGCTGATCGAACTTGAGATATCGGAGTTCGTCCCGACGAGGTGGAAGATTGAGAATTTTCTGTCCGTCCGACGCTTTCGTCTCTTTGGTGCGGCGAAGAGTAATGCACTTCATGATAGTTTGGAGCCGCGCGACACCCAACGATTGCCCATACTTGACAGGGGTTCCGATAAATTCTGTCCAGATGTTCTTGTCATCAAAGGGTTCTAGACGTAAGAACTTGATCAATGCAAAGACATCATCAAGCTTGTTTTGGACCGGGGTTCCCGTCAGGCAAAGGCGACGGTCAGCAGCCAAATCGCATGATGCGCGGCTGCCCACGGTTCCAGTTTCCTTAATAGAGCTGCACCACAGTGAGCTCATGCCTATTAAGCGTCCTTTAGAAAATACATACTGCGCCTCATCGAGTACGACTCTAAACCAGTGTATGGCCTGTAGAGCGCTGGTGGCTTCCATTGCAACGTTGGGGATTTTCCGCTTTACCCCCGCTCGCTTTGGTTTTGGTAACCGTACCACCTGGTTTCCGTGCTCGTCAATCTCGACGCCTGGGAAGCCTCCATCACTATCACATTCCTCTTCATCATCAGCTTCAAGAGAAGTGATACTCCGCGTTTGCTTCGAGTACTCAGACGCCAACGTTGCATAAGTCGTGATGACGGCATCAAAGTCAGCTAGGAAAGATGAATCTGGTCGGCGCGCATTCCCATGGTACACATATACCCGCAGTGGACGACCGCCTGCCGGACGGCGAGATGTTTTCGTGTCAAAGTTGGGCTCTTGCTGAGAAAGGGTTGTCTGAGAAGGTGGTGCAACAAGACTAGACATATTCGTGGCCGCGGAGCAGGTAATTCCACCACCCCCGACCACTGAAACTTCTCCTCGCCAATGCTCACGGAACTGGTCTTCCCAATTTGACACCGTCGAGAGCGGGCAAATAATGAGGGTCGCTCGACTTTTAATTTTGATGCGACATGCACGTATATACGCGGCTTCTGCCTTGTCCTGAGCCTTCGTTACTTTGCCCTTACCTTTTCCTGAGTCGGATGCTCCAGGCATTCCCCAAACACTGCCAGAGAAATGCGCGGCTGACAGGGTATCCTCGGTCAAGTCTCTATCTGGAGGAGGAGGAGGGGGCGGCAACGGGGAAGTAGCAAATGTATGAGCAGAACTCATGGTAGCAGCAATGAGGGAGACGCATGTGATCGTCTTTCCGAGACCCATCTGCGGGTGCAGTCATTTCGCAATACTATCATCCAAAAGTAATAAACACACATCATCAGCAAGAATGGCACCTTTCGTTTCTTGCGGTTCATGAGAAATCTCCCTTTGAGTTACAATATGGAACCACGATTGCTGTCCAGAATGAGGGTTTACCCTAGCCTGCCAGAGCGAGGAGTAGCGGCCATCACTACAACGTTTCTCGCGTTCGCGCTCAAGGAGGAAGGTGAGCGCCTTCTTCTGATGGGGATAAAGCGCTGTCCCAACCTCGTACGCTTTTCATAAAGTGGTCAGCAGATGAAGCAGTAAGGCGCATGATGAATGTGAGTTACCAGGTTCAGTTTCAAGGAGCTCATCTCCGCTTCTCAGACTCTTGAAAAGCTCTTCTACTTGACTGCGCTGTATTTCGAGTGTCTTTCCAGATACTACGGGTGCGGTCCAACGGGAACCGCCACCTCCTGGGACGGAATAACCAGGACGGACAGGGGCCAATGGCTGACGAGGACCACCAGGATGGGGACTGTGCGGATTACAATAATGATAATTAACAAGTCGTTGGATGTCGTACGGAGGGGATGGGTGGTCGAGAAAGAGACCACACTGGTGGAGATAATTCCCAACGACGGTGATGTTACCCTTTGGAGTGTAAACAAGCATCTGTAATGGAAGGATAGGGAGCTACGACAGGGTGAGACGGACGGGTTCCAGCGAAGCCAGCCAAAGGGTGAGCATGCTCACATTCGGCATACCACGGCGCACTTTGGCGTCTAGTCGGATGAGACCCTTCCCTAACATCGGGCCAAGGTGAGATGCTACTTTCTGCTCGACAACGCCGAAGGCCTCTCCCTGGATGACTTCTCCGACAGGGGATCTAATGTGTGGTGTCTTGATGTGAATAGTTTCTGTCGTACCTGGTTGTTTGTGGGGGTTGTGCTCGTACTGAAGGCGCACACCTGCCCAGTCGGCATCCGCTCTTGCCGGATCATGTTGCTGAAGATACGAAACTGGATAGAGAACCAAGGCGGTGACCGTGAGCTGTCCAATGCAAACGGGGGTTCTGGGGGAGAGGTCGTCCGGGAGGGGAGTACCGAGAAGGGGGGGGGGGGGGGGAGAGGGGGAATGCGTAAGATCTATGACATTGTTTGGTGAGTGCGTGGTCGAGGGTCGGGAGGTGAACGGATGCATGTGGGAGGTGCCATTTTGAGGTGTATGATGCGGGCGGGGCAGCGAAGGGAGTGCAAAGGCGGGGTGATAGGCCGGAGAATGTATCATTGGCGGCGGCTTTGGCGCGTGTGGCGGAACGGGGGGCGAGTACGGAGAGAAGGCGTACGTCTGCGCGGGTCTAGCATCCGCATGAGCGCGTGTCGAAAGCGGAGCATCGTCCTCCCCGGTCAAGTCGATGTGGGTGGGCTCGGACAGGGCAAGGTTGGACATCGACATGGACGGTACAGATTGGGCATCGTGCATGGCGGGGGCGCCGTAAAAAGGGCAGCGACGAGGGCTGCGGTGACGGCGACGGCAGTGAGGAGGGGGACGAGGAGGTTCGAGTGAGAGGTGCGGTGCAAAGAAACGAGCGGCTCGTTCGTTGGGTCGTATCTTCGGCATCCGTTCGGCCTCGCTCCTCACTTTCTTTGGATGAATAAGCAAATTTCCCACGACCACTACTATGCAATGTGTGACATTTCCTATTTAGGATAGCTCCTTTGCTTGGTTATGCCACTCCACATCATCCGCCTGGATCACGACCCTTTCAGAACAAGGCAGCCCGAAGTAATGAGAAACGAGACGCACGAGGTGCCCATCCCATCGCGTAGTACGCCACCATCGCGGCTTCCTCTTTTGCAAGTTGCTTGCTCGGACCGCTCCCTTGCCCCTTGTCTATCCCGTTCACTTGGATCATCGCGCACGCTCAGTGGCATTCCAGCAGCAAAAGAATAGACCGTGTTCTGCTCACCGACGCAAGTTACATTCCATTTTCCCGCGTGTGGTGGTCCAGAGAACGTTGCACGATACTCTACACTCAGCCCTCGCTGTGTTGCCGTCTGATTGAATAGCGGTAAAAACGCCAGATGTGGCTGCGCTGGTGCCAGTGGATTCCCGAAATTCGGCATTCCCTTTGGTGGGGGTGGCTGTATTGGAGGTGGTGCACTTGGCGGGGGCGGGGGCGGAGGCAGAGAACCGGTCTGGGTGTATGGGTTATAGTGCTTGGGCTTGTATCCAGTTTGTAACGGGTGTGTTGATATTTCCTGTAGTGACTCTTCGACCTTGGGTCGTTTGCCAGTTTGTTCCTCAAAGTCTGCGGGCCCAAGGCCAAACGCCACGCCGTTCTGAAACACGCTGAGAGACAATCTTAGCAGGGCTCCGATCCATTGCTGGACGACTGTCAGCCCATGCTCAATGAAGACTGCACCGAGATACGCGAGAAAGAGCTGTCGGCCGTGCTGTCTCTGGCGTCAGCAGCAAGTTCACGCCAAATCCAGGAGACGCACCACCTACCTCGGCCTCCCCTAGAGACGATTGAAACGACGAGTCGTAGCGTAGTTCATCACGTAGTCGATAAAAGTTGGCCCATGTGTCGATAATGTCTACCGATAACAGCCCTTGTCTCCGTGTCTTCCTAAGACATCGTCTCATGACACTGTGAATTCATGGGAGCTATGCTCACCTCAATTTCTCTCCGCGTTAACATTGGTCTCCTGTTGAACAGTAGATGTGTCGTTGTCGTCTCCAATATGTGGGACCCGAGAACCGATAAGCGTTCGTTGTCACGATATTTAGCGTGGCATGCGAGCCGGAGAGATTTATGAGTAAACACTTCCAACATGATCGGTCCAGGGAGCTTGGGCAACTCTGGCAAATCCTCTGGAGCTGCATCGTACGTCATAGATCGTTGCCGCTTGCGGGAGCTTGAGTTTAGGCCAGGTTCCGAAACCGTCTCCACTTCCATTGACGTTGGATCTGCGATGTTGAACGTTCGGAGACGGGGAGTAAGAACCATTGACCTCGCGACTGAAATTGAACTCTCGACCAGCGGAAGTATTTATTTTTTTTCCAGTGCGCCTTGCCCGACAACTGTGCGCGTCGAGCCGAGAGCCGTCTCGTGAGATGGTGGTGAGAGAAGTCCAAGTGCCAGAGAGGAGCCATCCGGTTACGTACACCACAGACTTCAAATCCGTCAACGTGTTATGCGTCCCAAGTATGTACAGTACAGCACGGTCTAGCAGAAGATAAAGTTACGTTCATCGGATGCCTTTCCCGGTCCCTACATGCACCAGTGACAAGTTAGAACATATCAGGGCGACGTTTGCACCGTGACCCGACCAGATCGCCCCGCTTCCTCTCGCCTCCGCTGTCTAAGAAGACGTCGAAGGTCCTTGATTACCTGCTTCTGAGACGGGTCCTCAGACAGCCGTAAAATATGCTTCGTCACACTAGAACATACATCAGGAGAAGAAAAAAGTACCGATGGAAAACAGACCTATGGCTATCCTGATTGAGAACTGGACAGCTCTCAAGAGGGTGATGGGGTCCAGAACACACCGGGCAACTAGATGATGCTTCCTGTTTCTGTTTCTTCAGCGAATTCTCAGGTATTCCACCGGGCGAAGACATGCGTTTGTGGGGCAGCTCTACAGGCGGTGCGTAGTTCAATGACAGGGTGGGATATCTGTTCACAGTACTTCCTTGATCTTCATGGAGAGATGTCCGGCTGTCCTCGTACGCGGCCGGCTGAAGAGGAATCCTAAGCTCATTACGCGTAGGTGCTTACAATGGTGTCAACTGGAGGCAGTTTTCGAGGGCCTTGGAGTATTCACCTGAACCGTTGGTTTCCCCGGACGTCGAAGCGGATCCCGGCCCGGAGAGAAGTATGAGAGGTTGGCCGACTAGTAGATGGCCATGTCCGCGGTCATACAACGCTTGTTCTATGGCCTCGATCGCGGCTTTCTGTGCATCATTTGAGTTTGATGTCGGCAGGATTAAAGCTGGAAACGTACTCGGTATTCCCATGGCTCGTTGTCGGTGTGATTCAACAGGATATCCCGGTACTCCACAAGGTTTGTGGAACTGCCTATCATGTCACAGGCACCAGGTCCGTGAATATACCCACAAAGGCCGCACTTTTGATCATCAGGTTGGTAGGTGTTTGGCTCGGATTGTAGAGTTGGAAACGAAGACGAATTACGTGGTGGTTTCTTAGATGATGCCAAGGTCAACACGGGTTCTTGTTCGGGATCCATCGACTCTGTTGTGGCATCCGTGTCATCACCGGCGTCATGATGAGCGGAAGCATCATAGGCATCAGAATCCGACGACGACCTCGATTTCAGCGACCGGCCCTTCTTTTTACCCTTTCCTTTACCTTTGTGGGGGGTGTCTTCAATTCCCTCTAGGAAGTCGAATTGTTGCTGCAAAGCACAAATCAATCATGGAACACAGTAGAAAACTCTAAGGTGAACCTGAGGGAATGCGGCAGTGGCTTTTCGACGAACTCCACGACCTGTCACCTCCTTCTCTTTCGCTATATCCGCCTTGGCAGCTATACGTTCTAGAGCTTGGGCCCACGAGTCTCCGTGGTCAACATCGGGCACAACATCTCCAACATCTTCCAGAACGTCTTTCTCTGCTGACCATACTTTGGCAAAACTGAACTTCAAGCCAGGCTCGCTGGCGATACTCCCTTCATTCCCCTCGACCTCTGTTCTCTCAATGAGCTTATCGAGGTCATGGTCGGTGTCTGAACGTGGTGACTACGCTGGGACGAGCAAGGACCGAAATAGTACTTACATATAATATCTTTCGAGCCCTGGTCCCCTTCTTCGAAGAGTGCCCTGGCACCAAAGGTGAGAATGGATCTCAGGTCATCGCCGCCATTCTCGTCGTCCATTTTCTGTACGATCAGATGATCTAGAACTAGCTTTTTTTTCCCTGCTAACATGATTCGCTCTGCGGGATGTCAAGGAAAGATGAGTCCTGAGACAACAGTGTTAGTACGTACCTTCAGCAGAGTCTTTCACCACGAGCTTGAACACTAGACAAATCTTCTGTTGACCGTAACGATGCGAGCGAGAAATTGCCTGGATGACTGTTTAGAGCGTGACAGGAGCGCGGAAAATATTTTCATACTTGAAGATCCTATGCACATTATAAGCCAAGCGACCGAAAGCGAAATAATGTTCTCTAACCTGATGTGGATTGAAATCCGGGTCATATATAATTACTGTATCGGCTGTGTAGAGGTTGATACCGACACCACCCGCACGAGTGGTAAGTAGATATATAAAATATTCCGAATCTGGCTTATTGAACTCGTCCATGCCCTTCTGTCTGGTCGCTTGTTTCGTTTCGCCGTCCTGGAAAGTGGGTAAGGCTAGGGTAGCTCAAAAGGTTGGTGACCGCACGAGTCTAAGATATTTGTAGTTCTCGCCTCTCAAGAAGTCTTCGATGACGTCAAGAGCAATCACAAACTGGGGATCAATTGAAGACGAGCATGCTACATAAGAGAGTGGAACTTACCTGACTGAACAAGAGTACACGATGCCCCCTTGCCTTGAGTTTTGGTAGTAGCGATTTTAGCAGTCGAAGCTTCGCACTAGCATCAATCAATTTTTCATGAGCTTCGTGCGGCTCAAGATTACGAGGTTCAATGTCGTCGGAAATTAGGTACGGGTGTTGGATGCATCTGATGCTATTCGTGAGGATCGTCAATGGCAACTTACACAAGTACATACTTCCGTAACTGCATCAACATGTTGTTCAAATTTGCTCTAGGAATCGCCAGACGAGCTTTTTCAACAGTCGATACCTGGGTGAGGTGCCTGAGAATGTCCAAATTTTGGCCTAAGGCAAAAATCAGTTGTCCAGTGCGTATACACTGGGTGAAAAACTTCACTGAGAATCGATCGATAAACTTCTTTTTGCAAAGGTGTCAGTGAAAGTGGCACAATGACCTCGTTCTGACCAGATGTATGCTTAGTGGGCTATGGGCAAGGGGATGCAAATACCTTCGGTGGGAGTTGAAGTACTTCGCTCTTAGTGCGACGAAGGAAGTATGGTTTTAACCTTGTGTGTAACTGGCGCACCAGGTCTTCACTGAGTTCTTCATATTCCTTTTCTAGTTCTTCAAGATCCTGCCACTTATCGCAGTCGAGGAAATTCATCAGGTTGAACAGTTCACGGATGTTGTTGTTCAGCGGGGTCTGGGAGAAATATGAGACAACAAATGACGGTGGAATGTGTTTCAGCTAACCCCTGTCATGATGATCCGATGGAGTGGCTTAAGCTCATTTAATTTTTTAAAAAGCAGACTACTATCGCTTTTAACTTTGAACAAAAATAAAAACGAGTCTCAGAGCGAGTAGAGAACCACTCACGCCGTTGACCCTCATCGACCACCAAGATTTCCCAACGACCTACGCTCTTGAAGACGGTGGTGAAGTCCCTGGGGTTCGTGACAGTCTCATATGTGGTGATGAGAACATGATATTTCGGTTCACGTTTTGGTTCGTGAAATAATTCGTATTGCATGACCACGTCCCTCGACTTGGCTTCCCCAAAAAAGGGAACTACCCTGAGTCTGGGAGCCCAGCGTGAAAATTCCCGAACCCAGTTAATGATGGTGGAATTTGGGACAACAACGAGCACGGGAGCCGCGGCAAATTCTCCCACCACCATCCCGAGAAACGTAACCATTTGGACGGTTTTTCCCTACAAATAGAATTAATGCAAGTAAAAAAACAAACAAAGTACGACGAACCAGGCCCATGTCATCAGCTAAGATAGAAGGCTGCCGATTCCACCAGTTGTCGCAAAGCCAGTTATACCCGTCAATCTGTAGGCTTGTGAGTAAAGTGCTTGGGCACACTAAGATCACGAACCTGGAATTTCATTAGCTTGAGTTGGCTACTCTGTCCAAGACCAGGCTGTTCGTCAAGGTCTCGCTTGAGAGCAAAGCGATCGTAACCGTTCTTGGCTCGGGCCTCTATCTGGTCAATGTCTTTTCGTGTCTTTTTAACGCGGACTTCCTGGGAACTGATGAAATACCGGAACGCGCATTCATAAGCGTCGTACCCGGGCTCTCCACGGCGGGGTGGGGCGTCCCATGTCGCTGTCCAGCAGATGAGGGAAAACACTAGGCCAAGCTTGGTACGCTCACCGTCCTCATACCCGAGATCTTCCCACTTAACAAACACCCATACAACCTCATCGATGCACTCGGCCGACAGATCCTGGCCTGTTCTTGACGACCAATCATCCAGGTCCTCGATTAACGATTCATCAGGTTGTTCACCCTCCGCGAATGCACGCTCCAACTGTTGTTGAGGACTTTCAGGTGACTCGTCAACGTGATGTCTTCGACTAGCACGTTTCTTGTGCTTCCTACTCGCACTAGACAAGGGATTCCAGAATCGCACATCGAGAACACGGTCGATGGTCTTCCAAGCAGGAGGAATCCGGCGCTCGGCGTCAGGTAAAGGATTGAGGGAGATATGCTTTGACTCAGTCGGAGGAACAACTTTAGTTGTAGTGCCTGTATAAGGTTCAAAAGAAGTTGGCTGTCTATCAACCTCCGTAGCTGCCTCGCCAGATACCGGCTCACTAAGAAGTGAGGCTTTGGAACCCTTGGTAAGGAAGTGCTTTAGCTTGGATATATTGGTCGAAACCAGCCACATATGAGGTACCCATTGAGTTCGTCGATAGCTGCGGTCTGCCCATTTCACCAAATATTCTCGAGGAAGGGAAGTCCTTGGATCAGGTGGACGTGCTGAAATAGGCTCGATGACATCTGGAGGGTAGGGTCGCCAGGCCAAAATTTTGTCCAGTGGGTAGACGTATGAAGCGCAATCAGCACAACGCCAGCCAGTTTCTTCTTGATAGTGTCTGGCAAGATCCGCATCCGACCAGGCTGCATTCACCGGGCACGGCAAATGGCGATAATGAGCAAGGCGTCTGCAAGAAATGCACCTAAAAAGGAGTTCCTGGGAAGGATGCAAAGAAGCATCCTCCACATGAAGTGAGGTATCAGTAGCCA
This sequence comes from Boletellus deceptivus, assembly GCA_038090195.1. Taxonomy (NCBI): domain Eukaryota; kingdom Fungi; phylum Basidiomycota; class Agaricomycetes; order Boletales; family Boletaceae; genus Boletellus; species Boletellus deceptivus. The sequence goes on from JBBPMG010000004.1 coordinate 126,452, forward strand.
TCTCGATGGCAGGAGCATCACTCTGTACGCGTTCAGGGGAGAATCTACCAGGAGGGTGCTTGTCTAGGAGAGATGGGTCGGGATTGAGAGCTACTTCTGAGCATCCCATGCAAATGCCACCCTTCATGCAGAGCCCACAAATGAACTCAGTCGTCTGGCTCATGTCAAGTTCCTTGCGGTCTGGAAATTCTTTAGCTGGTGGTTCGCTACCCTCTTCTTCTTGTGTTCTCCATTGATCTTTATCACGCGCAATGGCAGCTCGCGTAATTTCATCTCTTTGAGATTTTGCGAGACACTTCCAATGGGCGACCACAGGACATTTGAGACTGTAAAGTTGCCATCAATAAATGAAGCAAAATATTTCTGAATGTCCAAACCATCGAACCCAACCCCCCAAACTGCGTAGGTGGTCTTCGTCATCGTCGGATTCACCTTCACCAGTTTTAGCTATGTGCCTGCTCCTTTTCAGTTTCGCCAACTGTTCATGAGTAGGGTGTCTGTGACATCTCTCACAAATATCCCTGTGAGCATAAAGAGATGAGATTACTTTGTCATCGTGATCAAAATCAAGATCGCTAATGTCACGAAAGTGTCCGTAGGCTGGACGGGCAGCAGCAGGACGCTTCCTAGGCCTTTTAACAGAGCCCCGCACGCTAGACCCATGTCGAGGACTGTCGAGGTAGGCATCTCCGTCCGAGTCTTCCATATCAGTGAGGTTCGACCGGGCATTCCTCCTTGGACGTGTCGACCTCCTGGTAGGACCCATAATTTCTACATCAGAATCGACTTGACTATAACCACCTAGATCATTTCCGGAGCCAGAGCCTGATCGTTCCCGTGGCACAGGCACGCGATTGCTGCGAAGTTTTTTGGGACTGAAAGGAAGTCGGCTCTGTACGAGCTCCTTCTTTCCTGTAGCAAGGCGGGCAGATCTACGAGCCGAGATTCGGTCTGTGTATCCATCATCGTCACTCGTGACATCGTCATCTTCCGAGAGGGGGGAATCGGAAAGAGAAGATTGGGAGGATGTCTCCGAGACTGCTTTGGTTGATACCTGAGGATTCATTCGAGAATGCTCGTGAACAGCATCAGAAGCAGGATTGAAATAGCCAAGCAGACCCTGTTCTTTCATGTGCTCTGAGGAGGACATAAAAACAATAGAACTAAGGACAACTCTTAAGAACGCACGGTATGCACCGACTAGGTCGGCGTAGTGAGTGGAGAGCACATCCGAAGAGATCTAGAGAAAGTTCAGTCTGAAAGGGAGATGACAAGAATGCGCGATAACTAACCCTACGCGCGAGTCCGTCTTTGAAACGCACGAAATAATGTGAAGGTTTACCACCACTGTTCAACGGATATTCGCCAACGACAGCATCAAGGTCACCGCGGACAAATTCTGGATCACCTCCGAGATAATCTGGGGTGCGCTGGTAAAGCTCTTTGACTGAAGGGGGGAGCCGTGGAAGAGATATGTAACATTGAGCCTTTCGACGCGCAAGGTCAGGACGAGGTGAAGGCGTCCTAGACCCTACAGAAGTGAGACGGGATTGGGGAGGGCTAAAAAGGGATGCTGGATCAAGAGCCATGCATACAACAGTCGGTCGCAGAGCGCGTGCTGGCGTTGGGGGAGCGGCGACGCGTCTGGCCACGGCAGCGACCAAATAATGCAGGTCACGTGATGACATATTCTACCACATACAACTTTGCTACTCCTCATCTACATCACTGGAACCAGAGTTTTTCTATAAAGCAATCTATTCAAGTTTTAAAGGCAGGAATGACCACATAAGTACTAAATGTGGCATTGTCCATGATAACCATCATGTGATGAAATATATGGCCATCCTCCTATCCCAATCAAACAAAATTGACACCTGTATTACATTAACAACCCAGTTTTCACTGCATTTGCCTGATATTCTATAACATTGGAGAGCTAGTACAAGTTCAAAATCTTTGCAATTGATAATCAGAACAGCTTCCAATTGCTAAGGAATGTTCATGAGCCAATGTAATGGTCTCAGCTGCAGCAAACATGAAATGATTTGATTATAAGGAGTCTGTAAGTTGATTAGTAAACTGCTGTGGAAGGACCATGCAGCATATTTTCTTAAGAATCTGACACCAGGGTTACAAAGGCTTGTAGGTAGATGTAGTGTAAACAAAGATATGACCCTCATGAGCATCTAAATAAGGTGAAAACATGTCCATTTGGTTTCAGTGATGTACCATCGTGGTCGTAAGCCATATGTGGCACTGTTTCCCGATTTCCTCGTAGTGATCTGTCCGGGACCGTGAACATACCCCGGGAGAGACAGGAACTGACCCACTGATGCAAAAGGCATGCTGGATTGCCGACCTGCCATACAAAATGTGTGCCTCATCCTCTCCAACTGCCCCGGAAATGACAGCCTTTTGTCGACCAACCCAGTCGTCACACTCTGCAAAGTAAAACCACAGCGAATTCTTGTGTCTCCTGAGGAGGTCTGAGTCCAACCGACCAACGTTGACCATCTCGTCATGAGCCATCGACATCGCTGCAAATATTGCTTGGGGTGATCGCACGAATGAATGCAGGGCAGTCAGTGGCGAGCGAGGATACGAGGGAAATAGCAGGCCGAGAATTCGTATGGGTAAATAGCGGAGGCAAATTGCAAGGCTAGCTATGACGCGGGGTAAAGGTGCCTGAAAGAGCCACTGTGACGCATCGCAACGGATCAGGCAGGAGATCCAGAGTTAAGAGTGCCACGAACGGAAAACTTCTTGCCGTTCGGGGTATCTGCAATCTCTGCAAGAGCAGGAAAGAGAAGAAATACGCGGGATATGGCGTTGGGACGCAGTTTCAACACCTTGACCGGAAAAAGCACTTGACAAACGTTGGTTGTCAAGACACAAACAGGGACCTGCCTGCAAGGCTAACCAAGCGCCGATACTGTGTCCGGCCAGAACCACCTTGACGGAACTACCAAAGGTCAACTGCACAGCGTCAAATATGCTTAGGGCATTCTGGAGCTGCGGCGTCAAGCCAAATTCGGAAGCACGAAGGTCGCGAAGAGGATGTCTTGAAGCCAAGGATGGGGCATGGCCGACATGGGAGAATGCAAGGATAGCAAGTGTCCCCGAGGCGTCCAGATCGTAAATAGTGTCGAGGAACTGCGTATAAAAGTCTACGACACCAGGATTGCCTGAGGGCGACAGATCAGATGATGCGAGGACGTGGAAGAGGGGCCTCGCCTGGAATGAATAGTAAGAGGGTGCCGGGGATGCCCAGTTTTGGAGACCACCAGTGGACGAGGACGCGGTCGTCCTGCCGGAAGAGCGCTGTGCGCGGTGGTTGGAGGGGGAGGAGAAATGCTGGAAGTGACATCCGCTTTGGTTTCGGTGTGCGACTCGAGGCTTGAGGCGAGACGGCGACGATGTCGACGCCGGGTCGTCGTGATCGCAAGAGCCCGTCGATATCCAGTCCCTTCGCGAACCCACTCAATTATCCAACTTCTCTCCCCGCAACCCGCCCGCTCCAAATCACCAGGACCTCCTCCCGTCCACCTACCCCAAGCAGCGCTACTTCTCCCAAGACCATCCCTTTCTCTCCTCCGGGTCGGCCTCATCGTCCACAGAAGTCCGACCTGAGATCTGGTCAGCCTTCTGATAGCCACTCCGCTTCCGAGCGTACTTCAACCTCCTCTCGCATAGGCAACGACTTGAACGCGAGGGCACGCCGGGATAGCTCAAGCACGACACTCTCAGATGCTTCAGTCCAACACCGTCACATAGGCAGCGTCTCCCATCCGAATAAGCCACCCCTCCCCGTGACGAGCGAATTGCTAGAATCTCCCATTTCATCCACCGTAACCGCTTCCGCTCTCTCTGTTGCCATGTCCGCCTTCAGAGACGCCGGTGAAACTAATCTGCGCAAGCGTGAGTTCGCTGATGGCAATCATGAGAGTAACCATGAACTGGAACGACGCTTGGAGATCGAACGGGAAAAAGTGCGACAGGACCGGATAAAAGAGCGCATGCCCCACTGGAAACCCACTGCAAAGACTAATACCGGCGACATAGACGGTCAGTCCCAAAGCTGATTTCTGACAGCCCTCAGTGTGTGGTCACGACTTAAGGAATATACTTTAGCCATTCTGGACCAGATCAGAGACGAATGGGAGTTTGTTATCGATCCCGACGTATGTGCATTCTTCGATGCTCTGACAGTTGAATCATAAAGATACCGACATCTCCCAGTTCAATAATGTAGACCTGGCTCTCTCTCTGCTCGACGAAACCTCTGTTGGCAAAAACATGTCGTCGTTCAGGAAAACCAAAGAGATGCTTTCACAGGCACTAAAGGGTTCTGTTGATAGTCAGTAACCCGCTCTCCACTCTTGCGTCCTTTGTTTACATCTCCGTTGGCATCTCTTAACTCTGCGTACAGAACATTACAAGGCTTTCGCTGATGCATTACCGCACCATGCCGCTCTATTGAACCACCTGGGGCAGGCTCAAGCGCAAATCCAAGAAACCCGTGCCACTCTTCAAGAAACCAAAGAATCCCTCGGTAGCAAACGCGCGGATCTTGTTCAGTTGTGGGCTAGAGGACAGACTTTAGAAGAAATGGTACGGTTATTGGACCAGATGTATGTCACACCTTGCTGCCCGCGTGCGGGTACTGAACATATCCCAGTGAACATCTTAAATCTGTTCCAGACGCCCTCGAGACTCTGATATCTGAAAAGCGTCTTATACAGGCTTCAGTCTTACTGATACGAAGCCTCAAATTGATAAACAAACCTGACATGCACGAAATCGGCGCAGTTACAGATTTACGAGCATATCTTATCGGACAAGAGACTGTAGGTTTTGGGGATCGTTATCTCCATTTGCTACGAGGCTCATTCCATTCAGGCCCTCCGAGATATCTTGATTGATGAGCTTCACAACCATCTTTATCTCAAATCATTCTGGTGTGATACGCGGTGGGCAACGTATACACCGGGCCAGTCAATGTGTGCGTGGTTTTCAACGGTGCTGTCTGATATTCTCAAGTAGCCCGTTCAGTACCAAAAGTAGAGTTTGAGTGTCAGCTAGCGCAAACGAATAACCCAAATAGTCCTATCCGAATCCCACTAGCCTCATCTCCCCAGAACGCTCGAGACACCCGACTCTCCCGTTACCTTAATGATCTGGCTACCCGACCAAATGATGCACCTTATGACCTCGACGATGCTAGCTTTCGTACTAGCGTGAGCGTGCAAGAGCTATCTGCATCAATATCAACATCAGTGTCATCGTTTTCAAACTTTGGTACATTAGCCGCGCCGAACCCTTTACATCTTGGACCCGCCAATATTAATCCTGAAGCCGATTCGTTCACCTACATCGAGGCACTCCTTGAGTCTTTAGGTATTCTAGGAAAACTGGGGGGCGCCCTTGATTCTGTCATGCAACGATTGCAAAGCGAGATATTTTCATTGATCGAGTCGACGGTTGATGAAGTTGAAGAGCGGGCGGAAGAGTCAAAAAGAAGTTCAGTTCTTCTCACAACTGCTGCCCTTGGATCCAAATCTGATGGAGGGTACATCTTTACTCCCGACGAATCCGTCACAATGAGCTCTTTCCATATAACTCTTGGTACATCGAAAACGGCGTCTAATCTTCGTCTTGCTGCGCTAGAATCGACTTCGAAGCATCAAGATCAAGAGATTTTGAGGGACCTATTCTGGACAGTATACTCCAAACTGGATGCGGTGCTCCAAGGTCTTCGCGTAGTTTTTGAAGTCGCCAACCGTATCGGATCAGTGAGTACGGCTGAACCTTGGTTGAATCAGGCGTCAGTAATTCACTTCCAGAGACGAGATTTCAAGGACTCCTCCGGCGCCAAGCCAGGAACCCTTTTTCCCATAGCCGACGTGTGGTTGCCGATACAAGCCGAGGTGCCTCTGGTTTTCAGCCGATGGAATCAACATTGATAAGATAAATATTAGGTTGGAACTTTGCTTAATAATTATCTGACCGACGAGGAACGAAGCGCCGCTACGGGTCGGAATCCAATCGCGTCTATCAACGAGGTTCTTCGCGACGGGCGTTTTACACGAGATAGGCTCAAGGTATTCCCCTAGTATCGCAATCGCTCTCTTGGTCACCTATACGATTGATCACAGGGAATTTTTCGATTTGCGGATACTGATGCGAAACTAACAGGAAAACTCCTTCGGATGCACGAGGATGAGCTTATCAGAATCCTCCGAGACACCATGCCGGGACTCGTGCAGGGTTCTTCAGAGAACGTCGTACAAAGTACTTTGTCCACCCTTGGTTCTGATGAACGCATCCTCGGTGTTGGACAACATCATCGTTTGCTCATCAAACCCGACGCATTCCATGTCAGTGTCTTGTTTCAGCCGACCCTCGCCTTTTTGGGTAGAGTTGCGAACGTGTTACCTGACGGCTTGGAGAGCGCACGATCTGCAAGCGAAGTATTGGATGAGTTTGTTCTTCGAGTGTATCTGCCACAACTGGAGGAGAAGATATCATTGTTATTTCATCACGCAGTATCTGGTACGTTCTGTATGGCAGCGTTCAGTTTGTGTGTTGATCATACACAGCTCCTGACAGCTTCCAGCCTGATACCTCATCTAGTCGATTCAGCCCCCGGCCTATTCTCAATGTGCGTCCACGCTAGCAAGTTTATCTTTATTGACTTGTCCGCAGGTAGCTACACGGCTGTTGGCCCTAGTCAATTCCCTCTGCGCAATGCTTCGCACGACTCCATTTCACCGCGAAAAGTATTCGAGGCTTATTGTTGGTGTTATAATCCAATTCTATCAGCGGTGCAGCCATCGTTTCCAAGCTCTCGTGTTCAAAAGTGGAACCGAAGGGCATTCGTCACCTTCACTGGCTGCTCAGTGGGCGCAGACGTCTGAACTAAGCCCTTGTTTATCTGAGCTTTTTGTGGCGGAGGTCAGTATGCTTTGGGTTGCGGGTTGCATTCCCGACACATTGAAATTTTTCACAATCAGGATCACGTGATCAAGCACCAACTATGCAGACAGGAAAGCCATTTGGAAATGGGTTACCTGGTTCATAGTCCTATAGATAAAGATGACCTTAACCCCTCGGTTCGCAACATTTCTGCTCTATGTAGCCTCTATCGAAGTATTGTATATGAACCAGATTATTTGACCTGTTTACCATCATCTGACATTTGTTCCCTCAGGCCTGGTTCACACACGAAGTAGGCACTTTGAAAACCTCTTCGAAAGATGTAGTTTCACCTACTTCGGATCTCTCGCATCTGGACCCATTTTCCGCTTTCCTGTCAGAAACGTCTTCGTCGCCTTCTTCGCTCCTACACGACATCTCCGAAGGCAACCAGCTCAGGCTGCCTCTATCCCATGAAATGGCATTGTAGGTACCATACCCGTGACCCGTATATCTCTATTAATCGTATGGATTCAAGACGCTTCAGCGCGTTGTTGAAGACATATACGCAACTAGCCGAAATTATCCTACACACAATCAGAATAGAGGTTCGTTGTAGGACTATCTACTACCTCAACGCAGCGTTTCGCCATGTAAGTGTCCATATGCAAGGAAAAGTGCTTACTGATGTTCTAAATTCCAGGGAAATTACCAAGTTGACCATGAAGCAGGAGAGCCAGATCCGTACATTGCTGATTTGAACTTGGAACTTGGCAGCATTGACGAATTCACCTCTACGACATTACTTAAAACCGAGCAAAAGTCTGTCGGACATTCGCATCCTCACCACTGCCTAAACTAACTGGGTTGATGCAGTTTCATATTTTTTGGCTTGGAAGACTTGGTTGAACAGCTGCTGATAGGCAACGCTCGCCAAATACGCGCGGCTAATGACTATGGTATGAAGAAAGTCGATCGGAACATTCGAGCACTCCAGCAGAGTATTCGTACCATCGGCAATGGAGAACAGTTGGCGCGATTTGAAAGAGCCAGGCAATACTATGCGCTCTTCTTGCTGGGACCACAGGTACATGTTCCTTTGCTCCGTCACGCCTGATATCAACCACGTGTACATCCTGCAGGGACTGCTTGACGCCATCCGTACAAACCGGATGTTTTCCTTTGATGAGTATAAGGCTATACTGGGCCTCCAGTGCGGCGTAGACCAGAGTCTCGGCGACTCTGCAGCATCCAAGGCTGTGGACCGCAACTACGGCATGTACAGCATCGAGCTACATGGGCTGGAGTTAGAGAGTGCCGAATCGAACGCTTGACGTATCTAATTGATGATATAAATGACTCGCCGAGAACGAGAGCACCCAAGATTATACACATGAAGTAATTTGAGAACAAACAGGGGGCTAACAATGGCGAGGCGTTCTGGGATGAACTAGGAAGTTATGTCGCTTATCCATGAGACGTCTTCCGGATCTACAAAACGAAGTCGCGATGGATGTGGTTTGGAACTAGTGATCGCGTTGTCTGCTAGCTGAATATTATAGGTACGTTCAACACCATCCAACGGTCGAGATACCAGGAGCGGAGTCCTGCCCAGAAGTGCTTGATATCGGCGACGAAGCCATCGAAGTGGCAAAGGACCGTCAAACGGATTCGCGTCGATGACTCGCTGTCTCCTTTGACTGCCTGGGGATTCAGGTGACGTTGAAGGTGAGCCACCTAGTGCGAGCAATTCCTGAAGGGCGGCAACATTCTGGAAACCAAATTGGAACGTGTGTGTGTGTTCGCTGGCATGATCTGCAGGGCGTTGCAGCGATGTTTGAAGGGGAGGGTACACCTTCTTCCATTCGGCCGCGAGAAAACGCCATCGCATGTTGTGTTGGCGGCGAACACTCGGTGGTGCCGGAGACATTCCGTCGCCAGGGTCCGATTTTGCACGACCTAGTAGCTCGGGGGGCGAGATAAGCTGATGCTTTTGTAGCGGTCGTGTCGCATGGGAAATGCTCGAAGTGAGCAGAGCGATGAGTTCTGGAGAGCAGGCGGGCAGATGAGGCCTTTCCTTGCGCGGGAGCATTGGGGAAAAGGAGGTGCTGGTATGCGAAAGCAACGGCTGGTGGGCGTCGTACGACTTCATGGCGTGGACGTGGACAGGGCACACACCTCCATCAGCTCCCAACGTAGCCTTCCGATCCTTCCATACGCCACGTCAAGCACGCGATCGAAGGCGACGGATTGACCTTGATTGGCTGCTCGCAAGCGACGTAGGTCCTGCACCACCAGGTAAGCAGACCAAGTGTGGCTTCCGGGGGCACTCGCCTTTGATATCCTCTTGAGCTTTGTCCTGCGGAGCTGGGCCGACTGGGCTCTCAAGAGCGAACGGAAGTCGTCAGCGCCCTTGATGGCGAAGAAGCGGCTGCTGTGGATGAGATGGAGCCAGGCGAGGGCGAGGTGCGCACCGGAGATGAGCATGGGGGAGTGTGCTGACCTGGCGGCGGTAGGCTCGGTAGAGGGCCTGCCAGGCCATCGTGGTGGTGGTGGTGGAAGTGACACACAGCCACTCCTGCTGTTCCTTCCGCGCGCATGCAGGCCGAGTCGCCGCCGCCGTGCGCAATGTCCAGCTCGCTGCGTCTCGAGTCCGCTGGCGCCTCCCGCGCGCTTGCGTTTCCCCGCCAGCTCCACCACTCCTCCGCGTCCTCCCCCGCGGCGCCGCTGCTCCGCTTCCCTTCCCACTCCCGCTCGTCCTCCCCACCCTCCTCCCGCCCTCCCTCGCCGATCCTGAACGCACTCCATGATGCCCTCTCCAACAGCATCCTGCCCTCTCCCCCTCCCCCTGCCCGCCTCGCCCCTTCACCCTCGCCCTCGCACTCCCTCTCCAGACCCCCACCTCTCTTGTCCTCTCTCCGATACGCCATCCCGTCCGCGACGCCCCCGGCCACTTCAGACTCCCCGGTCACTTTGACCCTCTCTCCTTCCGTTCCGTTCCCCACCACTCCACGTTCGTCCCTTGACGCTCTTCGCTCCATACACACATCCGCGGCCCCACAACTTCCTCCTTCTCCGTCACTTCACAGATGGTGGTTACAGTCAGACTCCGATGCTCCCCGGGGGGGTGTGGCAAGCATGGCGAACGACTCTGGATCGCTTGACGGCAATCTCGGAAGGGCATGTACGTCCTCCCCATACGTTATCTTTCGGTAACCAACAGACCGCGTTCCTCTAGTCCGCACCCCGGTCGCTCCGCTTGTTTTTTGTCATGGACTCCTGGGATTTGATTCGGTCACGATTGGACCCGCTATAGCACCCCTACAGGTTTCTCACTGGCGCGGAATCAAAGAAGTCCTCGAGGCAAATGGTTGTGAGGTCCTCATCACCCGTGTTCCTGCGACGTCTTCACCCGTTGACCGTGCAAAGGTCCTGGAAAGGAAAATATCGGAAACATACCCTGGTCGAGATGTCCACCTGATTGGTCATAGTATGGTACTTCCTACTCGTTATCACCCAACCTTTCCTGCCTCACTCGCCCATTAGGGCGGCATCGATTGTCGTTATCTCATTACGCACCTCACCCAGCGCACCTTCCGCGTCCTCAGCTTGACCACGATTGCAACACCTCACCGTGGCTCTTCTTTTGCTTCTTACTTTCTTTCCATCGCGTCTGCTCACCTCCCAGCAGTTTTGGCTCTTCTAGAGCTTCTACCGAACGGCGGCGGCGATGGAAAGGCATTCGAGTGTCTCACTAAAGAGGCAATGAAGGAATTCAACGACAATACGCCAAACGCAGTAGGTGTACGGTACTTCAGTTGGGGCGCAGAATATGAACCTGGGTTAATCGATACTTGGAAGTGAGTTCCTCGCCATCTTGGATGGACCACATAGCTTATTGCCCTCCGTTAGGTATCCTCACTCCATTATCGCAGCCGAGGAAGGACCAAATGATGGCTTGGTATCCGTTCAGTCAGCACAATGGGGCACATATCTCGGCACACTGCGCAATGTGAACCACCTCGATCTGGTGGGCTGGACAGGTGGACTTGCAGGCAATCTTACCAGCCTCGCAGGTTGGCCCTTTCTTCTCGACGACGCGCTCTTTGACTAAGACCCTGGTACCCAACTCGACAACAGGTTTCAAAGATATGCATGCGTTCATCCGCGGAAAAGACGTAGGGTTTAGCGCAGCAAGGTTTTACGGCGGTATAGCAGATCTGTTGGCAGGCATCGAAGAGGAGGAAGGATACGTTGTTGATGGAGAGTGGGTTGGCTGGGAAGGCAAGAAGGCAAGGACGAAGAAAACGACGGATGTGCTCACGAAAAATGAGGAGGCTGCATCCAACGTGGAGGGTAGCGAGGATGTCATAATGCGCTCTGAAGAAAGGGAGAGGATGGCAGAAGTACTACGATCAGCACCAACATCGCCATGCCAGTCCAGTTCGTCGAGTCCCTGCCCAGAGGAAAGGTCGGAGGTGCACCGAGAACAACATGCCGTCGTTGCTGCTAAAAGTGAGGGTCCACCGAGATGATGCCGACTACCCGCGGCTGGGTGAGCAGTCGGTATGCAGCAGGCAGTAGCACGCGCGATCCTGAAGGAGATGCCATCAACTACCAACGCTCATTGACGATTGCTAGCAGGATCAAACCATCTTTTGCATTGTCATTTCCCTGTTGCAGGGCCCTACTTTCTGACGACCAGCGCACGTCGCAAACATATCAACAGTTACTTACCCACTATACCTTAGGATGTCAGGAAGTTGCAATTAATAACTGATCATAGAAAATCGACCTTGACTACGTACGTGCAGACGTCCTTGGCTAACAGGATTGCATGTTTGGGTCGGTGTTGGACACTCCACTAGTACGGACAGCCGTTGGATGCCCAAAATAATTAATATCGCGACCTATTCTAGCGTCAGGCGCGGCGTGAGCGTACTGGCGAGCTCCGGAGAAGCCGGAGAAGCCGATTGATTTTGGTGCATAGTAGATATCCCCTCTTCATTGCCACATTTAGTGTAGATTGGACTGGCAGATAGGTGTCAATACTGCTGTCGCGCATCTTACCAGCAACCGATCCAGGATGTATTGAATGGCAGACACTCTCGAGACAGTATCTTCAAGCAAGCATTACGAGGGGACACTGACAAAGTATAAGTTCAGGGTGAGTAACCTCTATCTAATCTATACTTTGTACGCACGATCATGTATCGTCAACTGTATCAGTCTTCTGTCCTTGGTGACCTCGACGCCCAATTCAACCTTTTTCTCCCCGCGAATGCAGCCAACGGGAAGGTGCCTCTCTTTGGTTTACCTGGCTGGCTTGATATGTACCGAAGACAGCGGGTAAGCCCCGTGCGGGTTGTTCTCAATCACCGGTGGTCGACGATCCCGTGAAGCACCCGCTACAGCGCACAAAAGGGTGGGTTCGTGCGTGATGCAGCGACGGAAGGCATTGCTAACCTCTTTCCCCACACATCGCCTCGTGAAGCTGAATTAAAGGACGAAGACGCTTCCTGGGATTTTGGAGTTGGTAAGACCATTGACGAAGACCAGTCGAAGGATCATCGATATCGCATCGATCATCTTGATCGGACCACTGTGGCACCTGGACAGGCGCAGGATTTTACCTGGGCAAAGACTCGCAACATGTTAGATCACGTCACGAAAGAGCTTCCAGAGGTCATGGGGGCTGCAGGAATTCCTATTGTGTGTCGTTCGCCCCGTTGCCGCCAGATTCAATGGCTGACCCAACTTGCTACCAGGACTTTTCTTAGACTCGTCAGTCCATATTCGGTCAATCCATGGGCGGTCATGGTGTGCTTACAATCTACCTGAGTTCCTTGCTCGCAGGGGCAAAGCAGTATCTGCTTTCGTCCCCGTTTGTCAGCCATCCGCTGTCCAATGGGGCAAAAAAGCATTCAGCGGATACCTCGCGGGCGGAGTGGAAGAGGGAAGGGCAACCTACGATGCAACTGTCCTTGTGGGCAAAGTAAAGGGAACGGTCAGTATCCTCATCGATTTTGTGCTTCCACGTCGGAGAGACGACCTTTACGACCTAGCATGTTTGCCTGCAGGGAACTGCAGATACTTTCCCCTACCAGCTTCATCCATAACCATTTCTCAGAGCTGCACGCGTTTCAGGACACGACGAGTCTCAGGTTCAGGTGATGTATCATGAGGGGTATGATCATGACTACTATTTTGTGCGTACTCTCTGCCATCCGACGGATCGTTGAGCTAATCGCATGCAGATATCGACCTATGCGCCAGATCACATTCGCTGTAAGCATTCCATCCGCACACATGCGAGTCATGTCAGCTTGACTGGTCGCGGCCAATAATCCATGCTGAGTTCTTGAAAGCTTAATCGCTGACAAGATGGCTGTCCTGGAGAATAGAACTTGACGCATGGTACTTGGATGTCAAGGAGTGATGAGGGATCAGAATGCTACACGAGATCAAGTAAGGCGAGAGCGATGATGGCATGGCGCAAGTAAACCACGTGTCAACGGACATGAGTACACGACACAACCGGATGAGAATAAAGTAGCAGCTTCCCGAGAATGAGGAGCACGAAACAAAGCATGGGTGAACGGGATGATAAGATCATGAAACGGTTGAGCGAATTCGTTCGCGGTACGCCCGCTCGAGGTCTACGAGGTCCGAGGTGATCCAGAAGCTTTTGAGGGCTGCATATACTGTGGCTCGTTGTTTTGGATCAGGTATAAGAAGATGGACGACGAGATTTTTCGCTGTGAATGATATAGGGGGGAGGGTTGGCAAGCATGGAGCGATTGTATAGCTCCATGCGATAAACGTACCATTTCTCAGTGAAGCCCACACAGAATCACAGAAATAGACTGTGCCGTCAAGAATGCGCTGTTTCGTTAGTTCATCCTGAATGTAGGAGCCCTGTGAAAATCCTGCGAGATCACCGCTATCCTTGATTTTACTGTCCTGTGCGATCGGAACAACATTATCGTCATGGATATCCCTTTGGTCGCCGTAGTCGAACGGATGGTTGCCCCTGCATGGTCACATTCAGGTATCAACTCAAGAAGACGTCGCGAGAGATTAGAATAGGTCCTATGAAGGGGAAGCATAAGAGAGGAGAGTGGCGTACGTCAACATTGCGAAGACGACAATTCCCGCACTCCAGCAATCCGCTGGCATTCCCACATAACCCAAGCTCTTGTTTTCCAATGCGCGTACACCTTCTGGAGGGAGATACGAGATGGTCCCACAAACGTGGAGGGTTTCTTCCCAGGCTCTCGAACGGGCGAGCCCAAAGTCGGCAATCTGGATACGAGGATAAGAACCGGGAGAGTGCAACAGAATATTCTCAGGCTGAGTGAGGAGGCATGAACAAAAATGGAGAGAGGTAATAAGGGAGGCGGGGAGAAACAGCAGACACAAATTGATAAGGATGTTGTCAGCGATATTGATACGATATAATCGAGAGATATAGAAAAAATTGACCTTTAAGTCTGCAATTAGCATAGGTCAGTTAATCTGAGTCCGCATAACGCCGCTGGCGGCATTACAGGCAGAGAAATTGAGCCTAATGGGAGCTTACCGCGATGTGAGATCATCTTGTCATGCAAGTACTGAAGTCCTTTGAACATTTGAAAAGTTATATACTTTGCTTCGCCTTCGCATAACCTGCGCCGTGGATGATTTGTGATGTAGGTGAAGAGGTCGCCACCTGTTGACAGTTGAAGCATGATGTAGAGGAACTGCGAGTCATAATCAAAAGCATAAACTCTGTTGATATTTGGCTGGGATCGGGCTTAATCACGTAGTTTTGTGGCGAGTGCAGGAACCCGTACATGATGAAGAGATGTCAACAGAGTGGCCTCCTTCATCTCCTTTTTCAGATCGTTGCCTCCCTTTCTGCGGATTATTTTGCATGCTACCTGGCGGTGCGCGGATGTGTCGAGAGCAAGATGGACGGACGCATAGCTGCCTGTACCAAGACAGTGCGAGGTGATACGGTACCTTCCCAAGTCCTGACTGCATTGTCAAGGAGGTTCGAGCTGCTGTGTCATGACATACTTTGAATGTATGGTGTTGAGAATGAATACTACGCAGCCGCGTAGCAGGCAGATGTCTCGTATTTAGGACGCACTGGAATACTGGACGAGAAAATACTAGATAACAAAGCTGAGACAGCAGTGGATGACATACCCTGCGAGGCTGGGATTCTGAGCGTATCTCCATGCATAAGGATAGATGATGTCTTGCGAATTTTGTGGCCGTTTATCACTACACCGTTGGTAGACAGGTCCTAGACCCTAGGTCTCGATAGGACCGCCAAGGACAACGAGAAAGACAATAACCTGGCATGATATGATACATCCTCCCGCAACGGAAGGAACACTGGGTAGAAGCCATGAGTGGTTGGGAGGGAGGTGAAATATCTATACATGCGCATATATCTTGCAATGGAGACTAGAGACGACAATGTCGGGGATGACGTAGGAGCTACTGTAGTGGTTGGTAGTGGGATGAGGAAGCATCAGCGGATGCAAACCAAAGCTTTGGGTTTCTGCCAATTGTGATGGGATTTCCGACGCTCAGAACAAGTGCTTGTGGATGGACGGTGAGCATGATTGAAGAACGTGAGAAGAGGAAAGCACCTTCGGTGCGGCCATCTGAGGTAGTGGTCAGGAGGCTGGCGCATACATCCGGCGAAGAATTAGCCACAGATGGGGGTAAGGAAGGGAGAGTGGGAACTGGCTGGGTGAGGCCGTCGAGAGTCTGACGCGCCCTCATCGCGGACGACGAGCAAGATGACGATATTGCGTCGCGTCCATCAGAGGGTCACGTGTGCCTTTGGTGGCTGATCAGGAAAGCGTGAGAGAGCTGCAATGGACACGGAAGGTGGGCGTGGACCGCGCACGACGGGGGGGGGGCAACGGGCGGCATGGAACGCACACAAATGAAGCGAGCGGTGGACGGGATGAAATGGCCTGGTGTGAGTTCGGACTCGACGCTACGGCTCGGTTCAAGTTGGGTGTTCACACACCGAGCCGCCGCGTCTGGCCTTTTCTGCCTCTGCAACAACACCGTACTCTTCGTCGAGTACACACTCCTTGCTAGTACCTTTCCTTCTTTCGTCTACCATTTTCTTTATCAAACGCTGGCTCGCCCTTGCCTCACGCCCGCATAACTCCGCCTTCCCGTCCAATAACGTTCCCCAGCCTTTGTTTTTTCTTTTTTTCTTTTCTCGTACCCGCCAACCATACCGTCCATCCTCGGAAACAGAGCAAGGAGAATGTCCTTCTTCTCCAGGAAGAAGCACCCTAGTGCATCCCAGCTTGCTGCAACAAGTGTCACAGTCGCCCAGACCCCGTCGCAGGCTCTCGCTCAGCTGGCTGCTAAGGAGGCTCCACAGCAGTCAAATGATGCGTGAGTTCCTTTACTATCGTTTGTAACTGCTCACCCAACTGTTCCTGTGGTCAATGCTTCAAGGTCAACGATCCAGAACGGTCCTCTTCAGCCTCAGCAGCCACGCCAACCATCAAATCGTGGGCCAATCGCAAATACTGTTCCTCATCCTTCGCAAACTTCTCCGCCCCAGTCACAGCAGCCCCAACAACAACCCCTCCAACGCCCTGCATACCCTTGGTCTGCTCGCCGCCTCGTCCTCCCGCCTCCCGTTGTCATGCTAAAACCCGGCCTCGTGCCTCCAACCTCTCCTTCCCCTCCTCCGTTCCCTCGTTACGGCCACGCGCTTCCCGCAACAGCCACTGCTAGTGGGGAACTCTACCTGTTCGGTGGTCTTGTTCGCGAAGCAGCTCGCAACGACTTGTATCTCTTTTCAACAAGGGATCTGAGTGCGACTCTCGTGCAGACTGCAGGGGAGATGCCCTCTCCTAGAGTTGGCCATGCCAGTGCTATTGTCAGCAGCGTATTGATTGTTTGGGGTGGTGACACTAGGACCGATCCGATGTCTGACCCAACTGAAAAGCAGGATGATGGCCTTTATCTCCTTAATTTGGGTGAGTCTGTTCATAGCTCTCGTAGTCCACCAAAACTTTATTATGCTCTACTAACATCCGTACCTTTCCCTCGCCCAGTGTCGAAGGAATGGACAAAAGTATCCATGTACGGACCTTCACCATCAGGCCGATACGGTCATGCTGTGACCATGGTTGGCACCAAGTTCTTTGTTTTTGGTGGGCAGGTAGATGGAGAATTTCTCAACGATTTGTGGTCCTTCGATCTCAATACGTGTAAGTCATCTGTCCTCATATTTCGCCCCCTGCACTTGACCACACAATTTCACCATCACGCTACTTGTATTTCTCGTGATACTTGTATATTGCACTATGTTGCATTACCTCGCTCCAATAGTGAGAACTCAAACTCAATGGGAGCTTTGTCAACCCGCAACTACCGACCGGCCCGCTCAACGGACTGGTCATATTTGCGTGACGTACGGAGATCGCATCATCGTGTGCGTTCTTTCTTGTTCCCTCACTATTATCGCTGATTTTATGTTATGCTAGCTTTGGGGGAACCGATGGTCAATACCATTACAACGACACGTGGGCGTATGATGTCAACACACGAAAATGGACAGAACTTCAATGTATTGGCTTTATCCCTTCCCCGCGAGAGGGACATGCGGCGGCTGTTGTGGATGATGTCATCTATATCTTCGGAGGGAGAGGTGTTGATGGCAAGGATCTGGGAGACTTGGCCGCCTTCAAATTGTCCAGTGAGTCCTTTTCTCCGATGACGGGCTATTCGGCTTGCGATAGTGTCGGTGGCTGTGGTCATTTGGCACAGAGGCTGATCTTGGCTGCTCAGATCAACGGTGGTATATGTTTCAGAATATGGGTCCTGCACCAAGTGCAAGATCTGGCCATGCGATGGCTTCGATGGGAAGTAGAGTACTTGTACTCGGGGGAGAGTCGTTCACGCCTGCAAGAGGAGATGATCATGGAATAATCCATGTTCTTGATACCAGTCCGTCTCATGTCACATCCTTTTGTTTCCTGGCCCGCTGACTTTCTGTCTCTCTAGAGCATATCAAGTACCCCGAATCCAACAAGGTAGCACCACCCAACCAAAATGGAAGCACGACCAACTTGACCCGCAAATTGTCCACGACCCCCTCTCCGTCAGGTAGCCTGCCTGCGCCACCACCCACCGTAAACGGGACTCGTGCGATGTCCCCCACAGGCCCCCAAGCTGATACAGAAGATCTTCGTCGTGCGATGTCTCCGCCCGGGACTCGTTCGGGTGCAAGGACACCAAATGGTATAGCTGCACCCGCACCCGTTCAGAGTCCTGTAGGTGTGTCAAATCCAGGTACGAACGCAAAGGTCAAAGCCCCAGCGCGTCCTCGACGAGATGAGGAAGAAACTCTTGGAACAGACGATGGGAATGGTACGGACACAGCTGTCACATCTGAGAGTGCAAGTGGTCCTTCGACGGCAACGCGAGCAACGGAACGATCGCCGACTCCAACGGACCCGCAGACTCAAGCACAACGTGCAAGAAGCCCCACGTATGGGATCATTGGGAGGGCGATGTCGCCTGCGACAGGTAGCACTGATGGCCATGGACAACAGGGCCAGCCAGCCACAATGACCGGCGTCGCTATGAGCATGAATGGTAGCCTCGCTGCTCGTAGTCCTTCGCCTATCATCGATAGGAGTAAGCCTCCGCTGGACGCGTTCTATCAAAGCCCCTCCTCTGCTCTACCCTTGACCAGCAGCTATACACATTCACATAACCACTCGCAGCAGAAGTTTAGCAGCACCGGCAACGTGACTGCAGATCTTATTCGCGATTATAAAGCAAAGGAAACGGAGGTGGAGATGTTGCGTAAACGCGAGGCTTGGATGAAAACAGCACTTTTGAAGGCCACTCGGTCAGGATTTGTACAGGTGGACGAAGAACTCCTTGACTCGGAAACATCGAAGCCTGGAGCATCGGCTACTGTTGAGCAAACAAGGATAGTGGATATGATATTGAACTTCAAACATTTTAAGACTCAAATGCAGGTGAACACATTAACTGTTCGTGCCTTCAATCGATCTTCCTAACGTGAGATGTTTAGACAACACTCGCTAATCAAGCGAGGGAGGCTTCGGACCGGATCGCTGACGCTGAGCGCATGAAATCGAGCGCAACTCAAGAAGCAGCCTATTACCGTGCCAAGCTCATTGCATACGAGGCTGATACGCATTCAGATATCGCTCGTACTGAACGTGAACGTATTACGGAGCTCGAGGGACATCTTACCGCCCTCATATCTGAACAAACGGCTATGCGTCGCAAAGTCGATGAGCTAAATGATTCTCTGTCATTACAAACGACATTGCTCGAACAGGCTGAGACTCGAGCAGCAGATGCCAACAAGCGTGCCGATACGCTGGAGGAATTTCGGGATCGTAATGTCCGCGCATACTCCGAGCTCCAGGCTAGTCATATTACTCTGGAAGCTGCGGTTCGAGACCACGCAGATCGTCTGCTTGCACAAACATCTCTACTCGAGCAGAAAGACGCCGAGAACAAGCAGATTAGGAGCCAGGTGCAAGAACTCAATCTACTCCGTGATCAACATATCCGCGCATTGGATCAAGCACGTACAGCCCTTCAAAGCCAGACCTCTCGTTCTGAAGAAGTTGATACTGCCCATCAACGTGCGCGAAGTCAAGTCAGTCAGCTAGAGGTTGAACTTGCGGAACTTAGGGGTGAACTTGAGGCGCGCACGTCAGAAGCAGAGTCTCTTCGGATCCGACTGGCAGATGTAGAGAACTTGTGGGCCAAATCACGAGAGGAAGCAGACGCCTTCCGAGCATTAACGACAGGAAGCCTTGGAGAATTATTGGACTCCCATCGTGATCTCCGGGTGGACGAAGACAGACATGCACGTGCGCACGCAGAGAGAATCGAGGCGATGGAGACGGAGGCTGTATCGCTCAGAAAGATGCTGAAAGAGACTGCGCAACGTTTGGAGGAGGCGCAGAATGAACTCGGCGAAGAGCGGCAGAGGGTACGGGACTCTGATTCCGAGCAGACATTCCTACGCTCTCAGATCGTTGGGCTCCGTGCTCAGCTTTCTAGTTCCACCTCCGAACACGGACATTTACGCAGAGACTTGGCGGAGAAAGAAAACAAACTTCGGGAAGCCGTCAAGGAGGCCGCTGACGCCAATGTTCGGTTGGCGATGCTCCGCAATTACCTCGCTGAAAATGGACTCAACCCAGAGTCGGAAGAGCCAGTGAATCACCGTTCTGACGCATCTCGGGTCGCAGAACTCGAGAAGCAGCTGGACGAGCGCGTTCGGTTGCACGAGGCCTCGGAACACGAACTTGCTCAAGCTCTCCGAATAAAACAAGATGCTGAAGCTCAGATAGCCACCTTAACATCACAACTAGACCGTTCTCGGTCTAGGCAGAGTCCGATCGTTGAGAGCGATTCCGCTGCAGAATCCCGAGCCCTCGAGGCTGAAAGTAAGCTTGAAGAAACTGAGCGTAGCTATAAAGCAAGGATGCAGCAGATGGAAGAAGACTACCAGCTTGCTGTTCACTATGTGAAGTGAGCTATGATATAATTATGAAACGAACCATCTCTTATGTCCCCCTCCATGCAGAGGCACTGAAAAGATGATGCGGAGGATGAAAGATGAATTGACGAAGCAGAAGGCAGCAAACTCCACTCTTCAAGCGGAGCTTGACGCGGTACATGGACGTTCGAACCCTGAACCTGCATCGCGAACACGTGCTAACGGCAGCAGCACTCCTGACGACAGCCACGACCTACTGCGCTCACAACTCATCGAGGCACAAAAGCAATCTCAGCGGTTAACCAACGAGAATGTCGACTTGCATCAACGTATCGAAGCGCTCGAGAAGGACTTGGCATCGATGAGAGAGAACTTGATGGCCTCTCAACGAGAGTCGGATGACCGGTACACGCGAGTGGAGGAGCTCGAGCACGAGGTCGAGAGGCTCAATGCCACGTTGGCGATATACCGGAAAGGTTCCGATGAAACAGCTGTCGAGCAACTTACCCAAGAAAACACCAGCCTCAAACGGGAGAATGAGGAGCTTTCCCACAAGATACATCTTCTACTAGAGGTCGATCAACCATCACTGAATCGTCCGTCAAGTATGTCCAGCTCGGAAAACTTTGAACATCTTTCCAACGAGTTGGACGACTGGCAACGGCAACTTGCGAGTTCGATGAGCACACGCAGGCCGATAAGCGATTTCGAATCTTCACCTATCGGACACGGTCGAGCAGGCTCGCGATCATGACATCTGCCTGTGATGTTGTCGTTGATGTTTCTTGCATATATACACTCATACCATTATTACCTTCATTGCTTTCCTCGATACTCACTCGTTCGCGTTCGGATCTGCAAGTTCGTTGTCACAATTCTGTTTCTTGACTTGTTCCATTCTGTTATATCTCCGTACAAGTAAAGGATCCTACGTGTCTCCTGCAGCCCTTTGGGTCCATTCAATCGCCTTCTGCTTGACAATCATAGCACCTTCTTCGTCACCTAATTTGCGCTCCAGATCTAGCCATTTCTTGAAGAATGCCCTATAGTAGTCCAGAATGAGTATACACCCATGTGCGGATATGAGTATGTACTTCGCCTTGTGACTTGTCATCTTGATCGAAAGGACGTGATGAAACAAGTTCCTGCAGTGCCATCAAGCGTGCTCTATACACAGGATGTCGGGCCTACCGTAAATGTTGGATGTCTCCCCTGACAGCCTCCATATCCATGTAGACGGACCAAATGTCCCATCGTTTGGGATGTGAGTCTACAATACCTTCAAAAATCGTTCTCCCACGTTCAGTGTCGCCAAGCCTGTACTCCAACTTCGCGAACTTAGATATAGTTTTAAGGTCTGATGAGATGAGATTATCAGACGCATGCACGAAAAGGTCTTTGTGTTACGAATGCTTGTACCTACGTTTCCGTTTCTCGAGACTTTGCAGAGCGCGTGATAGAAGTCTGCGTGCATCTTCGACCATCCCACGTCGAAGGTAGTGTTCACAGAACATCGACCAAACCTTTGAGCTTTGTCCGAACTTTTTACATGTTCGACTGTATTGTTCTTCGGCTTTCTGTCAGATGTTCAAAATAAGGGTTCCGGCAAGAGTGTATTCGATAGCGTACCTCATACTTCCCGCTTTCATCAAAAATAGCTGCGAGCCGCAAATGAATCGTCTTGGAGTCATTATGACGCGCTGCATCTTTGAAGACGACTTCTAAAGTAGTATCTGTACCATATATGTTCTCCAAGTTCAAAAGGGCTATCCAGACATTAAGCTTCTCCTGCTCCTCTCTGAAGTGGATAGTTTGAATAGCACGCTTGCCAATAGCCCGTGCCTTGTCAATCTCTGACAGTTGCAGTTGGAAGGACATATATTGGATCCACAGATAGGAGGAATTAGGGGATCCTAGAAGTGTTCGCTCGAAATCCGTGTTTGAATCAGGCAACTTGGTTTGCATATCAGCCGTGACATCCATCTTTATCTCTTTGTGTCGTTTCCGCTTTTTTTTCTCTGCCGAATTTCCCTCGCTATCACTTTGATCTGAGAACTCTGGCTGGGACTCATGAGATTCCGAGGGCTTTGCAAACCACTGGAAGCCGTCGATTTTGAGAGAGGGGGTACCCGTTTCCTGATATGCTTGTAACTTTGGAACGTTGATGAGTTGCGTGGAATTGTTGATTTCGTCGCCATTATCAGACTCGTCACTATCCTCCCATAACCCCTCTTCTTCTGAACCAGAGTCATGGGTATGTTCTTCGTCAAGCGGGTCTTGTATCTTCACGTCCATAAAGCCAAGCTCGCCATCTTGGGGGTGCTCAGGACCAGATCCCGCCTCATCTTCGTCACCAGTAAAGTAAGAAGGTTTTAAGCTTAGCGAGAGCTGCTTCTTCTCCAGATCACGAGAGACAATGAACGCTCTCACACGATCACCCTCGCGAAACATGCGGAGGGCAACCGAGACGTCCGCGTCTTTATTATCCGAGAGCTGGTGGAGGAGTCAGCAAAGGAATTTTAAAAAAAGGGGGCGAGAACCTACTTGTGATTTGTGGCACAGACCACTAACCTTCGAGCCTTCGATTTCAATGAATATGCCGTATTGTTCGATACGCTTGACTCGGCCGAAAAGTTTCTGCCCTTCTCGAAGATCGTTGAAAGTCAGCAAGCTGGGCGGTGCACGCGTCAGGTCACCCGATCGAAAGGTCATCTCAACCTTCTTGGTTGCGGGATCGACGCTTGTACGGCGTTAGTGAGTTGGATTCGCATGCAGACCGACACTCGTACTTTAAGATTCGACCACTGATTAATTGGTTCACTACGAACCGACCCTTCCAGTCCTTAATGTACTGAGAACCAATCTCAGTACCTTGAGAGCACAAAGAAGTAATGATTCACGTCATACCTCATCGAACAGTTCTTTGATCTGAACCCGAGCGTCAATTCCTTTCCCAAGCATTACGAATAGCCCGTGCTCTGCTATACTTTTGATGAAACCCCTTACAGTGTCCCCAACCTTGAGGTCGTCGATGCTATTTATTTCTCGGTCTACTGGCTGCTTGGCATCTTTTGGGGAAAGTCTCGAGGCACGGGTGGAAAGGAATAAATGATTGCTTGATTTGTCAACACCGACCACCGCAGCTCTCAGGATAGAATCCACAGCAGGGAACGGACTTCCAGCTTCGTAGTCATCCAAGGTGTCGGTTGGGTGTAGAGATCCGGAGATTCGTGTAGTAAGCTTGATATGAGCACCGCAGCGTGTATATCTAGTCACTCGTCCACCAACAACTTGTCCGACGGTAACATCGGACAGCGATGACGGGATTTTCTTTAGTTGATTGCCCTTTGAGCACCCAGAAACGACGACGAATTGCTTTTCAGGGTTCCGAGAAACTACGACTAGTGAAGAGACGAGAGCGCCTAGTTTCAAAGACGTCTGGAGCTCTGGCACGGTTGTGTTCCAGTGACGCGCCAAGCCCGAAAATGAAATAAGTGCGCGGACATTGGACGGTTCAAGTGAAAGCACGGCATTCAACTTGTGGAGTTGAGTGACAATACCTTCAACCGCATCTCCTATGAGAACGCCAGATATGTCGGCTACAGGTGAAGTAAACGAGGACGCGGCCCGCCGAATGCTAGCCACGATTCGCTGTGTCTCCGGGAATATTGACGTGATCCGCACTTGTATCACCTTTCCGGGGATATACACATCGGTGAGCTTTGCGCCAGTTTCGCTGAGGATGGTTCGTTTGGATAGTGACTATGCTCACTGCAAAAAAAAGAATTACCTAGCTTCGCTTGTAGGCACTACGGCTTTCACGTTGTTAAAAAACTCAACCATCAGATACCGATTCGTGACGCGGAAAATCACCGCGTGAGTGAGAAGCCCAACCTTGGCATCAGAAAAGGATGTCAGAATAGGGAACGCGGTATCTAGAAGGGTTCTTTTAGCTGTCAGCACAATGCGATTCCGCTCTATATCGACCGTAAGCACCTGAAAGCTGATGAGTACGTAAGGTGAGGAATGATGCGCCACCACTTACACGGCATTTTATGCTCCCTCCGACCTTGAACCTCCTCGAAGGGTGCTTGAGAGGTATGTCGGCGTAATGTGCAGGCCAGATCACCCCGTCCACGTTTCCGGATATAGACACAAACAACGCGGAATCCGTCAACCGTTTGATTGTCCCTTTTAGCACCTCACCAACTTGCACCTCACCAGCTTGTATAAACTTTTTTTCTAAGACAGAAGATCGCAGAGAGAGCTGTAAAATGCCGTCGAATGGATGATACCCAACTACGCGTGCCCTATGGAGAGTATTTTCTCTCCACGGTCCAGACGAGGCAGACAGCACGGAGATATGCTCATCAGAGACTTGAGAAATCTAGGCGTAATCAGTCAAAGTGGGAGTATCAGACGCCGGAAGCTCACATGAACAAGACCCTCTTGGTTAGGTTGTACCTCCACAAGGAGTCCCCTTTCTGCCTCTACCCGTCGCACTTTGACTGGGTCAAGGATAGTACCCACAGGAAAAGTACTGCATAGAAGTTGACCCTCGATCACACTCTTGGGTTGAAGCCTAATATGATGTTCTGCAAGCGTGACAACGAACCGCGGTGGAGTTGTCCCAGGAAGATCATATAACACCCTTGTCTTTACTCTTTCCCCAACTTTGAGTGATTTATAGGTGCTTGGCAAGTGCGACTGGTTAACGGATGCATCAAAGAAACCCAGGACTTGTAGATTAAGGCCCTCTGGAACAACAGCAGTTATCAAGGATTGAACCAGTGACCCTGGTAACAAAGACGAAGCATTGGTTACTTCAGATATCTTGAAAATTCTTAGTTTAAGAAATAGTAAATTGATGACGAACTTTACCGAAGCTGATGCTAATATTTCTGGATCATTTGTGAGAGTGCAGATGCGACCGTTTGACGACATTTTAACGACGGAAACATCTACAAGTGTGCCAACCTGTAATCTTGACCCCTCGGAACCGGTCTTGCGAACTTCCCTGAATGCCAAAAACCCGGACATTCCGGATACGCCAAGGTCGAGGATGTATCCATGATCCTCAATACTCTGCACTGCCGCACTTAGAGACTATGATGCACGATAAAGGTCTGGAACGCTCCACCGCCGAAAGGAACTCACGTAGCCAACCTTCAAATCTGATTTCCTCACACCCATGTTAACCTTTTCTGGGAGGAGACTGAGTTCAGCCTTTTGACTGACTCTGACAGAATCATCGCGAGCACGCCCGAGTCCAGCTGCATCGGTTGTGCCTGTGGTGTGCACACTCAATACAACAGCACGCACATATCGCCCGACGTAGAATTGACTGGCCAAGTCTAGGACTTGGGAAGATCTTTCAGATTCATCGTCATCGAGCTCTCCGCCCTCGCCGCCGTTGGTGGACTCCAGTCGTTTGGTGAGCTGCGACGTGATTTGGGTGATCGGAACGTGAGCAAACAGTTGGTCGGGCAACGAGACCACGATGGCGAGCGAATGCACCGACACCACTTGGCCGAGAATCTTCATACCCGGAATGAGACGCTACGGAAAATTGGCTTCACCGAGGCTGAGTTGATCCAAAACCCACCTTGTAATTCAGGTGGTTGATATGGGTAGTACATCTTTTCACACTTTTGACCTCTGCGACTTTGCCCTGGACGCCGGACTTGCGACGTTTACGCCCGAGGCGGGCCTGCTCTGTAGACTGGGGGACGTGAGTTCGGCCGCTGAGTGCGGGCAAGCTGCTCACAGCAAACAGCTCCTGGTCTGCTTCCCGGACTGCTTCCGCCCGAGCCGTTCTGACCTCGGCTGGTGTCAAAGCAGTTCCCCCACCACGCGGAAAGTCAATCTCGTCCAGCGTCATCGCAGAGGTAGAAAGAACCACATCGGTCTTCAAGGCCTTCCTCTCCGACTTGTCGGACGACAGCCTGATTTTCTTTGATGTCGGGGCGATGGCCCCAGCGTCGCCATGTCGTTTGTGTCCCGCCATCACGAGCACGGACTCTGGAGCGGTGCAAATTTTGGCGAACCCGATCCGGAAACTGCCAGCCTTGCCTTTGACAACCGCCACGACCATCAATGGGTACGTTCTCGTGTAAGCTACTGTCGCATTGAGGGCTGATTACCGTCCCCTCTAGATTATCAGGTTCGACATCCATACATTCTACCATAGCCCTCGTCATTTACACTCCTCGTAGAATCGTGTGGGTTCCAAGTTTGGGGGCGGAGGTGTCGCAGGTGCATCGGAAACCAATGTCGACAGAAGGGAGCGCCTGAGAAAGCTTGCGTTGGAAACTATTGATCTCGCAAAGGTATGCGTTTTCCAACTTTGATTGCTCGTCTCTCACCTTTTTGCAGGATCCCTACATTCTACGCAACCATCTTGGGTCGCTCGAGTGTCGTCTGTGCTTGACTCTCCACACAAATGAAGGATCATATCTTGCACATACACAGGGGAAGAAGCACCAAACCAACCTTGCCAGACGGGCTGCCCGGGATGCGAAGGAGACCCAGTTGATGGTAGCACCCACCCAGTCCAATGTACAGCGGAAAGTTTTCCTCAAGATTGGCCGACCGGGTTACCGAGTGACGAAGGTTCGAGACAGGGATACCGGAAAGGAAGGTATGATGGTCCAAGTGCACCTTCCTCAGATCAAGCCAGGTGTCATCCCCCGGCGACGGTTCATGAGCGCCTGGGAACAAAAACGGGAGCCGCCGAACAAGGCATACCAATACTTGATTGTGCGTCCTCTCCGCTGGTAGAGCGCAGGAGATCTGACATGCGATGGAAAGGTTGCTGCCGAGCCATACGAGACGATCGCTTTTCGCATCCCAGCGAGGGAGATAGAGGACGAATTTGATGACGCCGGGTATTGGAATTGGTCGCACTGGGATTCTGACACAAAGCAGTACACATTTCAGTTCATGTTCCGCATGGCTTACTGATCCGTCCCTAAAATGATCTACAATGATTCTTAGCGTTCGTCGTATTCACGCGTTCCGTTTGGTGGCCAGCTCCGGTCCGATGCTATCTCAATATATGCACGGGTCATTAAGACTGGGCGATTCTTACGCACAAATCCACATCGGTGTTGCAGATGTTCTTGCCAGAAACCTGCGGAAAATAACTTGGCCCATCCCCACGGGCTGTCAGGAGTTTGCGGGATGCGAGTCGTTTTCGGCAAGCCTAGGCGCGACTGCCCTTGTCCCGTTGACCCACAGAGACCCGTGTCACCAACCCTCTGAGCCCTCTCCATTTTCACCAACGTTGTCATCGGATCTTTTGCTACCCATTGTGCTCAGTCACCTCTCGCATTCCTTGCGCAAGGATTCTACCTGTTGTGGATGCGATGCAAGATTGCACAAAGCGTGTACGCCAGCCTACTTCAGGGTATCGGAAATGTGCTCTTTTAAAGGATGACGCATACCCAAGTCGATGTGTACAAGGACGGTAAATCCAATATGAGTAAACCGACCCGCGCTACACAGATTCCCGTGTCCATGTCATCTTAGAGTCAAGACATAAGCTCAAACACAATCATGAAAGTAGACCGGAAGGGCAGGGGAGCCGTCACTCGAGTAGTTGTTGCATTGATTCAACCGATCTCCTACAATGGGCTGCAGTGAGTTCATGCGGTGTTGCAGACTACTAGGTGTGTTGGAAAATCACACGTAAGCTCGGTAATGCTTTTCCTGGTATCTATCAGAAGATATGTCCGGTCAGGCATTCCTTCCTCCTCGTAAATCGGGTGAGCATCGCTTCCTGCCATTCCTGTGAGTCTTGCCCGATCTCAACCCACCTAGGCTGGGTGAACGTCCGCGCATATTCCACTGTGATGATAGCGATATGCCGTACAAGCAACCGCGTTTTTGTGGGATTACCCATTCGTACGTCGCTCTTTATACTGCTGCCAAGTGACCTCAGCTGCACGCGGATCGACCTTCCGAATTTGCAAACCTCCAAACAAAGTTCGCTCTGCGAGTAATCCTTCGAGCCGTTCGAGCTTCTTTTCCATGATGATGATATGGTGTGTCTGTGTTTCGATGCGGAAGGTGTGTTTGACTTGTAGAGTCTACGTACATGAACTGACGGAAGAGAAAGACCATCCGCCAGTCCACTATGGACCCCTAAAGAACATATCTTTATGCTAGCTTGGAGGTGAGCCCACTGGACAGGCGGACCGGATCACAACCTTGTTGGGCCATGGATCTCGCACGTAGGACGAAGCAGGACAAAAGGGAACCCGAAGGTCCGATAGAAGGAACATCGTCCAGCTGTAGGAAGGATGGTCACGAGGAGAGGCATGACAGCGACGAGGACGATCTGCCGTTGGCCACGATCAAAAACGGCAGCGGTCGTAGTGACCCCGACGGTCAAGCCACATAAGAGAAGGCGAGCATCGTCCATGGGCGGAATGTCAAGAGCGGAGGGAGACGAGGGGCATTTCGGGCAAGCGGTGAAGTGGAATTAGAGTTAGAACCCACTTACTAGCTGGTTGGATCCGGCTCGAGTTGTCCTGGTGCCAGCGTCACCAGGGGACGTCCGAGTCGCGGCATGGTCATTCAAGAAATTCGACCGACATTCCATCTCCAGTCCGCGCGTTTCACGGACACCCGCGTTTTCGGACGTCGAACCTCGGAAACGAACGAATCTGAGCGACTGCCTTACTCTCAGGGTCACGATAACACTAGGCAGGTCGAGGAGAGAGCAACTCTATCATTCATTATATCGAGTACAGCGAACCCGTCTGTCAGCGCCCAGCGCCTACGGTAAAGAATCTGTGGGGTTAAAACTACAAATCGTATGTGGGATCCTGTGACTGGAGTCCTTGCAGAGAGCACTTGACAAGACGGACACGTAAAATAAAAGCTCCCGTGAAATTAGACCTAGATGATGTCAGGAGGACGGAACTCAGGTATCGCTCCTCCGCTTGCTCAGCTTCCGCCGTCGTGTCTTCTCTGTAGTTCCGTCGACATCGCCCGTTGATATTGTGCTTCCTATTGTCGGCACGGTATCATCTGATATATACCGAGATATGGACGGTTTCTCCGAGAAAGCGGAAATCTTCTTTCGCGGCGGTTTTGATGCTTGTGTGTCCGTGGCAGAGTATCCTTCAAATTTCACGCCCTCCACAGCGTGGTGTCGGTCTTGCCAGACCACTGGCTCTGCAGGAGGGACGCTGTACTGGATTTGCGGTGGCTGAGGCTGGAGTGGCGCAGGCATCACAAGGCGTCTTGGAAGATGACGCGCTCGAGAGGGTTCTGCAGATATTTTCTGTACACTGGAAGGTAACCGTACGGTCGCGCTGTCAATTACATAGGGACTCTCCAACGAGCGTGAGCTTTTATGTCGGGGGTCATAGCGCGATGAAGCAGGTACTGCTGCCTCTGTTGTACGTATTTTCTGTAACGTGTGCTTGAAGGAGGGTGGTGCAGAGCGAGAGATATGTGACTGTGATTCATGTTGGGGTGGAGCGGCTATTTCTGTTTGGTGGGCAATGTAAGGCGTGGGATCATGGTCGTGACGGTATGGAGGGATACCGGGCATTCCACGCCTGTGGTCTCCAAGATAATATTGCAAAGGAGTACGCGGGAACGAAGGCAGTCTGTCGATGGGGTCCTCAGGAGAACGTGTCGGGGGGTTTGGTAATGAATGACTTCGGAAATGGTCAGGCTGAGCGACGATCGCAAATGTACGACGAAAGCGAGTGGGGACTGAAGATATACTAGAAGTGGGGGAAGTATAGATGGTATTGGGCTGCAGAATTTGGCCAGGCTCAAGATGCAATGACAGCCCCTCTTGACCATCGACATACGGCACTGGTGGCGGAGACTATACGCAGCTGGCATAAGCAGGGTGAGCCGCATGACAGATCGTTTGTCTTACATGGTATTGTGGGGGATGCAATGGGGAACCGAACTTGAGAGGCAACATGAGGGAGGTGGGCCAATGTAAGAAGGCGCCCGACACACCTCGCGTTTTGAGTGGTGTATATCAGCTTTGCGAGGGGCGGGACCGTCGTATGTGCGGGGTATGGCTGGGTTACCACCGATTGCTTCGTAAGGACCGTCGTGGTGATAGTTGACTCCGAATGGGTCTGTCTCGTCCAACTCATCAATCCGATCGAGATTGTGGACGAGAGCCTTTATACTCTCTTCGCGAGGAACATTGGTGTTGTGAGGTGGGGCTCGCCTCGAAGGTCCCCTTGCCAGGGTGGCTTCTGGTAGGTCTGGAACGAGCTTGGGCTGAGTGACGGCGGGCGGGGAAGGTGGAGATGGGGCATGCGACGATAGAGCGGGAGGCCCTGACGGAAGACGAGTAGCAAAGTGGGGATGGGAGCGGGGGTCGGAGGAGAAGGCGGGGTCGCTGAGCAGAGCATGCGAGGGCGAGGATGTCAAGTGTGGACGCTCCTTGACGCGCCGCCGCCTTTCCATGTCGAGGACGCCCCAGGCCGTGGGCGCAGGAGACAAGGCGCTGTTTGATCACTCACACCATCCCATGTCCCATCTCGACCTCGTCCGCACAGAGATCAAGTCTTGGGAACGCGACTTCACCTCCAGACATGGCAGAGACCCCTCCGTGGAGGACATCAAAGCCCTGCCGCACATTGGTGCGCCCCCATCCGCATCTTGTCTACTCACCCTCATCCCAGACCCAGCCGAGAAATACAAGCTCTACAAGAAACTCGCCAAAGCTGCTGCCCTACCCAAACCTCGTCCAGCCGACACCGTTCCCCCCCTCCTTGGTTTCAACCCCTTCTCTCCCGCCAAGAAAACCGCGGCTCTCCGCCAGTCCAGCACTTCGCGGACCACGCCCCGCGCGAACCCTTTCGCAACTCCCACCAAGAACAGTGCAAGGCACCACCCGCGTACAGTGACCTCTTCTCCGGATTCACCCCATGCAAGCCCCAGCGCGTCTTTTCATAATCTCGCTTCCACAACCGCCGTCTCTCGTGCTCGGAAGCGTTTGCGTGGAGAGCCAGTCTCCCCCTCTCCCAATAAACCAAAGCGACAGCGCGTCCGCTCGCATGTACTCCCGCCTTTGCCAAAGTTAGAGCAAGATTCCTCAAATAGCGAGCATGAGACCGACCACGAACTGCCACAGTGCGACTTTACTTCGTCTTTCGTCGTCGATTCCCCCGTAAAGGCACCAGCAGGTGGCAAGTCGTTCAAACTGCTATTCGACGATGCACTCCCTGCCCTCTCCATATCCAGGAAGCCCATTGGCTCGTCTATCGCTCAGCTTGGCTCTTCTCCCAATGTAGGCCTTACACGAGCTTCTACTGACCCTTCGCACGAGCGTGAAAGCGGCTCCACGTCCAAGAGCGTTGTCCCCGGGACGGAACATCGAACTATCCACATTCAGAGCAACATGTTCTTTGCAAACGACCACCTACCCGCATCTTCACACAGGCCCGCCCCCACGATGGTCATTTCTGGGGTCTCGCAACCACGGAAATCAACAAAACGCGCCCTGGATTGTGGGGATCCCGCGCGTGAGCCTCAGCTCGTAGAACTTGATTCCCCATACTCGTTGGTCCCACCGTCCCCACCTCCGCAAGACTTAATGAGTCGGGGTACCAGCAAGGGAAGGGCAAAAATAATTGCTAGCCGAAAAAAGGTGAAAGTCGATGACAAAAGCGAAGAGGACGAAGCAGGAACGGACAGCCCGGACGAATTCTCACTCAAGGTAGCGACCGTCGGTTTGGGTCGGGTCAGGTGCTCGCACCGGCACGTTGATGACTTTGATTGGGATCCGTTATTGCATCTTGGGACCGGCAACCGCAATCCGACCGTCAAGCAACAGATTGATGCAAATCATCACGCGCTGGGCACGTTCAGTGTAGACTTGCCTGATAGGTTTCGCCGCGTGCTGGCAATCTCACCCTCGCAAAGCCGGAATAACACGGAGGAACGTGTCGTCCATGGATTGTTGTATGGCAATCGAGTTGGACACTATGATGCCTCCAGGGGAGGGGACATATGGGATGCTGGCGAGACGGTCGAGACCACCAACGAGGACATGGAGACCGAGGACGATTGGGAAGGCGAACCCGTTCCCTGGGAAGTTGGGGAATTGTAGCGTTGCGCATTGTATGTGGTTATGCTAGCTGCTGTCACTGCTTTCACTTTGCAGTGCTTTCATATCAATCGTGTTACGCCGTCTTGCCTACCATGAAACGCAGGAGCGAACGGGTGATGCGTGTCTTGCACGTGTCCGCTAGCGAACAACCACGCCCAACGTTGGCTGTTGCAGCTCGTCAATCCAAGGCTATACCTCACTGGCGAGGACACCCGGGTGAGTGAATGTGTAAGATGTGCACCGCTGACGTCCACACCGTACATGTTTCATCCGCTTCGATTGCGCATTGTCGGGCCACACCCCCTGCGCATGTGGTCGGATCTCCGTTTTTCGAGCGGGGAGTGTGGCTCGCCTGTTCATTTAGTTCGTCCCCCACATCATCGGCCAAGCCGACCAGCCCGCATCCGCAAGTCAGTGACGGAAGCTGCCTGGAAGAGAGCACGCCGTGAAGGCAGTGAAGGGCGAGACCCACCTATTTAACTTGGTGATCCATGCCTCCCACTCCTCGTTCTCCCTCGACCGCCATATACTTCGACCGTAGCAACCTTACAAGTTCTCTTGGCCAGCAACTTTCTTGCCGCCTCTTCTGTGTTCACGACTAGACCATGATCCCTACTCTGCTCCGCGACCCCGACGCAGCGAAGAAGCTCTTCGATACCATCATCGAGTCTCCCAATGGACGCCGCTCCATGTCTCGACTGGCGCGCACATGCAAAGCAATGTGCGAGCCTGCGCTGAACGCCCTCTGGAGAGAGCTTGATTCGCTCCTGCCGCTCATCTCGTTGTTCCCCAACAACATCATGAAGAAAGCCCGCCGCCCAGGCCTTGGTTTGGTCAGTCCGAATCCTAAATGTTCTGCGTATCGCTGACAGACCAGATATAGGCCAAGGTACCAAACGCAGAGGACTGGGACAGAGTCCTTGCGTATGGCGAACGTGTCCGCCGCATTGCATACATCGAGTCATCTCCGAGTGTCTCGCCTTCCGTCTTCACGATCATCGCAGAAAACCGCCCTGTACCCTTCATTTTGCCCCACCTGCAGACGCTCATCTGGAGGGTGGACACTGCAGCTGGCCTGGAACGCTCCACACTGTTCCTGAATCCCGAATTGCAAAACTTAATCTTGGAAGTCGGTGCTAGGACTCCACAGCTCGGCGCCTATCTTGTCAACGTCTGCAGCCAGACCCAGCTTACGGCCTTCTCGTTCACCTCTCCCACCACCCTTCCTGAAACCTTCACGGATCTCGTGCGCTCGCAGAATACACTCGAAAAGTTGGCCTTGGTTGCACCTGGTGCTTTGTCGTCGCAAGTCGGACAATGGGCTGCCTCTTTACCCGCTCTTCATACCCTGGAACTGGATCTCACTGGAAGATCAATCATTGCCGTAGAAGGTTTCTTCGATGACATCGTTTCTTCCGGCGCGGCAACACCCAGCGACGCATCGTCCGACAGTGGGGTTTTCTCCGGTGACGAGATAGACTTTACGGAAATTAAGAAGTCCTCTCTTCGCCTTACGGGCGACCTGCATTCTGGCGGTGTGTTCACGGACCTTAAGAGCCTTCAGTTGACTGGCGAAGTCGCAAACATTGCCGTGTTCTTGAAGCACATTACGAGCGAGCTCACTAGCCTTGAACTCGTCATTGAAGATCCTCCCGACATGGCTGACTGGCAAGACCTCTCGGTCTTGATATGTGAGCGGTTTAGCCAGACGCTCGTCTCGCTGCGGATCGGCGCAACTGGCGCATCTCGATTTACGGAGCTTGTCCGAGCAACCTCTCGCGCAGCTTCGGATCAACCCTCCCGTCACCTCCCACTCCAATATCTCTCTTCTCTCCCTGCCCTCATCCGCCTCGAAATAGACCTTCCAGAGTCGACTCTTTTCTTTAACGAAGACTTACGCTGCGTTGGCAAGGCATGTCCCAACGTCGAGACCCTGCGGTTATGTCCTATGGCCCGATTTTTGGGTTCTTCAGGCCCTAACCTTACTCTGGAAGGTGTTGCGACTCTCACGCAAAACTGTAAGCGGCTGCAGAACCTTGCACTCGTGCTCGACGCGCGGCCAGGATCCGCGGAGACGTTAGGTGCCCTCGAGGTCTCCTCGAGGTCACTTCTCCGCTTCCACGTGGGCCACTCCATCGCCAACGACCCGCTTCACACCACCATCCTTCTTAGTCACCTTGCACCCCACCTCGAGTCGCTGAAATGGTTCCACGAGAAGAACCGACCGGGTTATGTGGAAGCCAATGCTCAGGGGTGGCAAAAGGTATCGGACTGGCTGCCGCATCTCCAGGGCGTACGTCTCGTGGAAAGAACCAAGGCTCTTGGGCGAGAGGCCAAAACACAGAAGGCGGAAAAGAGCGTTGATGCTACAATCAAAAAGACGTATGTTAACAAATTTGCCCACGTCAGACCAAAGACTGTGGAACAAGGAATCCAGTCGGCGCCATCTCTCGTTCACCGGATGGTTCAGATTAAGCCCGATCTACTTTCTGCCTTTGTAGATGCGACGCCGACGTGCGTCGAGACGGCGGTCGATGCAACACCAGATGTTGCTCACCAATGTATCGGTGTTGGGCCCACAACAGCCGACACCGAGGTCGATGCGACAACACACCCGGACTCCCTGGAAACATCATTTGACGAGACTGCGCACCTCTTCCACAAATATGGCGATTTCCATGCAATCCCTTCCATGTTCCCTGCTGTTTTCACCGGGTTGCTTGCCCTCGCATGCCGTGTTTTCCTTACCTACCCTCTCACACTACCCAAGCATATGCTCGATAAATCGCTTTCTCTACTATATGTTCCCAAAAGAAACGGTGATGAGCCGTCAAACGAAAAACATGAGCTCCAAGGTATCCCATGGAACTCCGCGAGTGAGCGCTTGGACCATGACATACCTCCTGTTTGTCTATGAATTCCCCTTTTGCGGTGGACGCTTTCGCTCATATAGTACACGGGTGCTGGCGCTTGTTGTAGGGTTATTATCATGAATACTATTCTAGCGCAGATTGGAAAGGAAGAGAATCCGCTGAGGCTGCAGCAGACACTGAGATCACCGGGCGGCACGTGACCCCAAGCGGAGGAGAACAAACAACGCCAAATATCTTCGCGACGCGTCACTGCACGCCGGGCGTCGACCAACCGTATCCGCGGTCGCACTACCATCTGGCAATGGCGGAAGCAAAGAAACAAGAAAGAGACTTCACGCCAGAGGTGAACGCACTGCTACCGGAAACACAGTCTCTCTCAGAGGTGCGCAATGCAGCTCAGCCCCGCGAATGCATCTCATTGCCACCAGTCTGGTAGGCTCCCAGAGGCCCTGGACAAGCTCCTCGCTCTGGAGAAGCAGACCAGAAATGTACGTTTACCCTCCTTTGTGATCCAGTTGTCCCACAGACAACACAGGCCTCCGATCTGTCTTCAACCACGCGTCTCGCGAAAGCGGCACTAGAACAGTGCTATAGAGCGCGGGACTATGCTCAACTCAACACTACTATCAACGTGTTAAGCAAGAAACACGGGCAACTCAAGGGCGTCGTACAGGCCATAGTGGAGCAGGTGGTGACTTGGCTGGCGGAAATCAGACAACGGGAAGGCGATGCAAAGTGGCTGGAACTGGTCGAGACCCTGCGATCGGTCACTGAGGGAAAGGTGTGTGGGGATCAGTATTCTTGTCAGGCCCCAGCTGAGTGGTCACCGTCAGATCTTTCTCGAGACCCCCCGTGCGCGCGTGACTCTCCTCCTCTCCCACTACCATGAAAACCTCTCGAAACTGCCGTCCACAAAGGCACCTGCCGTAAAGGAATCGCTGCAGACGGCGTCCGATTTACTTTCTGACCTCCAAGTAGAAACATATTCGTCGATGGAACGGAGAGAGAAGACTGAATTCATTCTGGAGCAAATGCGGCTACTGATCGCACTCGCACGCCTGAAAGATGCTGAGGTTTCAGGCAAGGGTAAAAAAGAGGAGAAGAATGCAATTGGGGGAGGGGAACCCGACTGGGTTAAAGCGAGAGTCGGTGGGCGCAAAGTCAACGAGACGTTCCTCAAAGCAAAGGAGAACGAGGTTCGTTTGTGCACGCTACCCCGGATATTCCTTTTGGAACGTTTATCGTCGCTGCTAAACCAGGATCTCAAGCTTAAATTTTACGATTTGATGATCCAACAGGCGTTACGTCAAACAGCGTATTTGGAGGTCGCGAAACACTACGAGAAAGTGTGGGACACACCATCGATAAAAGACGACGAGAGCAAAAACCGCGCAGTGAGCCGCTCGAACGTATTACAAATGACTGGACGTGCCTGATCCAGGAAGCATAGGCACTCGAACATATTGTCTACTATGTTGTTCTTGCCCCCCACAGTAACGAACAATCGGACATGTTGCACCATTGGTTCGTGAACCCCGCTTTGGAGAAACTCGAGTTACACTAGTGCGCGATCCTGTGATGATTTACGAATGGTGCTGAACTCACCTATAGTAACCTCGTCAAGTCCTTCGTAACGCGAGAGTTGATGCGGTGGCCGGGGATCGAATCGATTTACGGTCCTTTCTTGCAAACAACGCCTGTATTCTCCAACGCAGCCCAATGGGAAGACCTCCACACTCGTGTGATCGAACACGTGAGTGTTTCCCGCAACCCAGGTCGCACACGGACTGACAATTGTTCAGAATATTCGCGTTGTTTCCCAGTATTATACTCGAATCAAGCTGTCTCGCCTAACGACTCTTCTTGATCTTACAGCACAACAGACGGAGGAGACCCTGGCACGACTAGTGGTTTCCAAAATCATCTGGGCGCGGATGGACCGGCCAGCAGGCATTGTAAATTTCACGCCTAAGCGAAGTGCGGAAGATGTAATGAACGACTGGAGCTCAGACATGCAGAGGCTACTAGGTCTTGTAGAGAAGACGTGGATGGGGATGAACGCAGCATTGGCCGCACAATCACGAGCCAAGGCATAGTTTGAATGTATTGCTAGGATACGCACTTGCTCGAGCGGATAATGCAGAAAGGAGTGAGACCTAAATCACATACTATCGACCTCCGAAAAGTTGTTGCTCTGGCGGGCTGGGAGGCGGTTTGACCTGATCGTCCACGAGGTGTGATGGTCGCACACCATCCTTCTGACGTTTGATATATTCCTGTCCTCGACTCCAGGTATTGCCCATACCACTATCGACATTGAGGATTGCACGCCAACGCTTGCGAGCACGGAGGGCACTCTCATCGAGGGCTTTCTTGTGCTCAATGGACTTGTAGACCATGTCCTCTTTCTCGAACGTGCGGTCGATTTCTGACGGGAACACGGTACCATATGACTCGGCTTCCATTCGAGCGAATGCATTTGCGATGTCGTACTCTGCACGCAGGGCACGGAACTCCGCGACTGCACGGGTGTACGCAACGGTAAGTGACATCTTGTGGTGTCTGTGGAGGTTACAAGCGAAAAGAACCGCGCTAGAAGAAAAGATGAGAGATGAGAACGAGCGAGAAAAGTATTGCCTACTCTTCTGCTATTGGGTTCTTGGTCCGCTGGCTCAACCTCGACCAGTCCTTCTCTCTGACAGGGTGCTCCGGCTCGACTGCCTGACCCTCCACAATGGACACCGGTCTAAATGCCTCGAATGGATGGTCTCTGAAGAACTGGAGTCGGATTCTGTCCTCCAGGTATTTGATGGTCAGGGGTTGCATCTTCAAGGGGCGGAGCCTCGAAGCGGTTGGCTTGCGAGAGGGATGCTCGGCCTCAAGGGCTTGGAAGGGAGGGGCACGGGAGGGGAGGGGGAGGGGAGGGTGTTGCAGCACTGCCTGGTACCACAGAGGCTCCTCGCGGATGCAGTCCGCTTGCATGAGCCGGGAAACCTGCTTGTGCACTTGGGACGCAATCCGGCGCACCATGCTTGGACGAGTCCGACAATTTCGGTGTAGATTTATTTTCGATACACTTGAAAGAAAAACAAGCAAAATAAATAAATAAACACCCGGTTCCGAACGACGATGGAAGAAGAGACCGAACTGAGGAATCCCTTTCCGTCTCCTCCCTCCCACTACGCCAATTACACACAGCACAACCTGAGACTCCTCGAGCTGCTCAGAGAGCGTACCAGGGACCGAGGTCTCGACGTTACCACTGTCAACCAACACGACGTACTGTCTGACCAATCAGATATACCCCCTTGGCCTCTGACCCAGCTCGAGAAACCCCGCGTGGACTGGATCCTTGAGGATGGGCACTACAATGTTTTTGGTGATACGTGGTTTGTAGGGCATGTTCTTGCAAGTGCCCGCAACGCTTGACGCTGTCTCAAAGGTCAAGGAAGCGATTCCCTCGTTGGCTGAATTGGGTGGACACCAGCTCTACCCCGCCGATCCGAGTGCAGGTGAGCTTCGAGGTTCAACGCCACACTACGTTCCTCTCATCGCACCACTAGATCGTCGACCCGCATTATTGTCTATCCTTCATTCTCTTCTGGTCACATACTCTAATCTCACAGGTGCCATTCTCGCTCCACCTCTGCCCCCATCATCTACGGTCCCTCCAGAGTGGCAACGACACGTTGAATGGATTACTGTGCTTGCCCAGAATTTGATGGCTGCCGCCAACGATTTGCGTCCGGTCCAGGTTGGTTCGTTTCGTGCTCGCGCGCTAAAGCATACATACGCAGCGATATAGGCAAGAGGAAATCTCGAGGGCATGATGCAACGCCAACTGGAGCTCCGTCGCGAGGAGACCGCATCTATTCACACGTTCGACACGTCTCCCATCACAGCATATCGCCCCTTCTGACGAGATGCTTGTTCAGTAAATGCGATGAGCTCGAGGCACGACTCTCGGAGCTACGTTCCACGACTCTTAACACTGCTTCTCATCACACTACTTCTTATATGAACCGACAGGGGCAGGTTGGTTTCATTTCCGACGTGTATTGCGCGATGCATTGACTTGGGCTTAGTCTACATCGTTGGAGGTGACCATCGAAGACGTCTTTCGCTGGGCTGAGCAACAGACGTGAATCCGCGGCTGACGTAGTTGTGCTTTGGGTTCCAATAACTTGTCCTGTATCAAGTACGTCCCCGGCTCCCTCGGTAGTGGGGAGGGCAGCAAACGTCAGGCACGCTACAAGAGAATGAGTTCACGGTTGTATTGTGAACTTTATCATACGGTCAGCTATGTATGTATGATCACCGTTGAAAGTCTGCCCGCTCAGAGTGCTGTCGTCCTGAAGCAAGACTATCTCGCCGCCGATTCAAGGTCCTGCTGGCTTGCTGAACTAACTGCATTGACGTCGGCGATCTTTTTTGTACAGTTTCTTGTCGTGCAGCTCGTGTGCTCGACGGGGAGCCATGTGGAAAAGACCTCTGGAAGGGCGATGTGGTTACTGCAGGTGAATGTCCGACCGCAGCTGACACCGAGGTTAATCCTTTGTTATTTCTGAGCTTACGATCGTGAACCCTGTAGAAAAAAAAAGTTGGATGTACTCTCTGTCTTGTTCGTATTAAATCTGCCTGGTCTAGCGTCATGGAAGATTGACGCAACCAGGAGAGTAGTCACGGAAACAGACAAGCATCCGGGGTGTCTGGGGTCTGTCTGCCCCGTTCCTCCCTCGGCCATGGCGACCAGACGAAGAATTGGGGTGCGCCTGGCCACGACGGAGGCCGCTAGACGTCAGCTCATGCAGCCTGTTGTGTGCTGGGAGAAAATATGGGTCACGCCAGAGAACGCATCGAACCCGAGCATGAAAATATACAAGTGGGTGAAGACGGACAAAAAGCAGGTCGGTCCCCAGCTCTGCGACCCGATGCCTAGGGTGACCGATCCTCTGCAAGCAATTCAGCGATGACGAGGAAGAAGCTGATGAGCCTCTCGCCCCTCTCCCAGACGAACCCGAGGTTGTGGAGGGTGACGAGGACATGGACCAGGATGAAGGAGCTCCGACGGCTGCACTCGATGCCACGACCAGCTTTGTGAACCAGGAAGCTCCCGACCTACAGACAAAGCCCTCCTCGCCCGCACCTCCAGTGCTGTCCCTCCAGCAGGCCGAACCTATCCTGTCCGTCGACGAAGGGACAGACATCTTGGATGCATCGTTCAAGGCGTTGGGCGCAGGTATAAACGTTGACGTAGGCGTGCACGAGAATGCTAACCAAGTTGGGGAGTTGGACATGAGTGTTCTTGGCTCAGGTGGTACGCCTTACGAGGGGGTGCACGAACTTGGCGAGCTGGACGGTGCAAACGGATTGCTAGGCGGCCCGTTGATGGACGACACTGGGGACCCGTATGCTTCTTCCATGGAACTGTCGGTCCAGGGCCGGGAAGCAACCGGATAGCCAAGGTGTTCTTCCAACCATCTGATGTCGGGTCAGTGCCTCTTGGCCAACCAGTTTCGAAAACAATGGGGCTGATTTCGCTTCTCCCAGACCCGCGTTTGTGTCGCCCTCTCTAGATCGAATGCGCCATCCCCATTGGCATCCATATCTTTCTCGAGCGCACCGTCTAACGCTAGATATGGCCCTGTTCAAGAGGTCGCTCGTAGCGTATATGTACATACATTGATTGCTTCTGCGACGACAAACAAGCGTAAAATGATCGCACTACAAATATCGCTCCTCACGTTTGTGCGGGCTTCGTCTTGACTGCCATCATGACCTCGCTTCAAGCGCTCATACTCAATGAACATCCGACCCCTTTCTTCTCGCTGGGGGAACTTGCGCTTGCCGCCTTGGCCCTTGGCCCCTTGCCAAGTTTTGTTCCTCTGGTTCTGCTGCTTTCCATGTTGATAATCCATGGACAAAGGATTGCCCGCCGTCAGACTCGAGGGCGGGAACTACTTTGTTCGTGGATATCTGTCACGGTCGGCTCTGCTCTCGCCCACTGGAGAGCAGCAGCCAGCGCGGTTTCTAGCCCCGTAGAGTCTTTGTTTGCAATCATTTTGCTATCTGGAATGACCTACTTGGTCGTCGTGGTTTCCATCTACCTTCTCGTCCGCTTCAAAAGTCGTCTGCAGACTGACTGGGCACAAGTAACACTGTTCCCACTGATATGGGTGTCCTGTTGGACCATTGTGTCTCGCGTCTCTCCTCTTGGCCGACTACTCAATTGGTGGCCAGCTCCTGTGCCCTCCTCATATAGCTGGATACTGCCTCTGGCTGGACCCGCTGGAGTTGACTGGATTGTCGCAGGATGGGCGGTGGTGTGTTCTGAACTTGTGGCCCAGTGGCTCATGGGTTTTCCCCAGTACGAATCTTTGGATATGCATGACGATCACCAGTCGCTCTTATCTTCTAGATCCAAAGGACTCCTATCGCTCGTGACAATACTTGTTGCTCTCACGTTCCCCTCCTCTGCTTTCCACATCACACCTCCCCATGCTGATGTTGCCACTCACACACCGGTCACGGTTGGTTGTGTCTTGCCCAATCCAACGAATGGAAGACGTCCCCACCTGGAGGACTTTATCAGTGAAATGGCCAAGATGAACGCGGCGAATGTCATTCTCTGGCCTGAAAGCGCAGTGTTGTTCAACTCCGAAGGGGAGCGCCAGGAGGCATTCTCGAAGATTCGACAGCTACAATTGCCTGCGCTCGTTGGCGTAGCCTTTGATGAGTACATCGCGGGTGATCCAGCGCACACCAGGAACGGATTTGCACTTGTCCACAAGGACCAGAAGCCGGGAGATGAAGTGGTTCAGTACTACAAACGCCACCTGGTGCCATGTGAGTAACGGTCGCTTTGCTGCTCGCCCTCTGTTTGCTTCTGACGATGAGAAATTGAAAGTCACGGAATCGTTTTCAAAGATACCGTCGGTTGACCCGCCTGTGATTACTCGCTGGGAGATGAAGAAGCCGAGGGGTACGACGAAGCCAGAGTGGGGTCCAGGGCCCAACTTTACGCGGCCGCTTCTTGTGACGTCGTCGATATGCCTGGACTTTACATCGCCAACGGTGTTTGCGGACCTGAACGCACGGCCGACCCTCATCCTGGGGCCGGCACGCACCTGGGACACGACTGTCGGACTTGCCATGTGGGAGCAGGCACGGGCGAGGGCAGACGAGCTGGGGAGCATGGTATTGTGGTGCGACGGGGGGTCGACGGGGGTCAGTGGCATCGCAGGGGGCGACATCCACGAGCCGATGCAAAGTGGTGGGGGGTCGTGGATGAGGACGATCGGGCTGCGGTACCCGGCCGAGGAGAGGCGCACGCTTTACGCACGAGGAGGCGATTTCTCGGTGATCGCCCTCGTCGCTGCGATGATGGGGGGCGATGTCGCGGTGCGGTGGGCGAGGGGGGGGGCGAGGAGGCTGGCCGCGAGGGGGAAGAGGGCACTGGGGAGAGTGCGAGGGGCGAACGGGGAGGCTGGTGGTGCGAGCGGGGAGGAGGGGGAGCTGTAGATGTACGTGATATGAATGCACGAGGCTAGCAGGCATACGCCACGCAGGGCGAGGGCGAGGTTGAAAGGCGCGGTCGAGAGACACGCTCTCGCAAGTCCGCATCTCGAGGACTGAGAGCACACCACGTCGGCGCACAACTTTCTGCAGTCGAAGCTCCCTCGCAGCCTTCGTGGCTCGCTGCGCAGCTCGACGCACTCGTTCGATC
Organism: Boletellus deceptivus; assembly: GCA_038090195.1. NCBI lineage: Eukaryota > Fungi > Basidiomycota > Agaricomycetes > Boletales > Boletaceae > Boletellus > Boletellus deceptivus. The sequence goes on from JBBPMG010000004.1 coordinate 169,603, forward strand.
CCGCCCGCCTCCTCGCCCGCGCCTTCCCCCGCGCGACCAACTCGCGGCTGTTTGGCAAGAAACAGCCCCCGCCCCCGCCCACCGACGACCCCTCGGCCGACTTTGAGCTCATCGCCCCCGACGACGTCCCGCCACCCGACCCCGCCCCCGACCACACGCCGCCTGCCGACCCGGCCGCCTCGACCGCACAGCCCTCGCTTTCCCGCTCCCTCTTCCGGCTCAAGAACCTCTCAAAGGTGTCCATCCACCTCTCCTCCTTCACAGACAGCAGGGCCTCCTCGTCCCGCACCCGCACCGCGACCGACGACTCCGACCTCTGTCTCGCATTCCCCAAGCCCCCGTCCCACATCCCAACGCCCGACCGTTCCGCGCCAGGTGCACCCACGCCCCCCCCCCCACCCGTCCACCCGGCCTCCCCGGTCCCGTCCACCCCGTCCGTCAAGCGCGATCCGTCTTCCGCTGGCTGCCCCTCGCTTGCAGACCAGGCCACCCCCGATCAGGCGCTCGATTCCAGGCCTCTCCTGGCCACACCAGCCCGCGTTCCCGAGCATCCTCTCAAACTCGTGAAGCGAACCCACAGGTTCACTGGCTCTCTCAACCGTTTCAAGTCCCTTTCTCACATCTTTCGTGACCCGTTTGTCTCCCATCCCGTCGACACCTCCTCCGTCGACACCATCAGGAGCAGAAAACGCAGGATCCACACGCCCAACTTCAGCGCTCCGTCCGCCGGTCCCGCTGTCCCTCCCGTCCCCCCTCTGCCACAGCTTTTCGCGGGCCCCACCCACGCACCCTCCCCGTCCGTCTCCGCCGGCGATACCGAGTGTCGTCCGTCCCCCCCCGTGTCTGTATCCTCCTTGCCCGAGCAGTCCTCTCCCGTCCCCATCCCTGTACCACCCCCTCTCAGGCGGAAGCACTCAGCACCGGCTGATCTCGGCCGTGACCTCTCTCCTGCCGCCCACTACCAGCTCGTTAATCCGTCAGACTTCACCGCGTCCCCGTCTTCGTTGGTAAGGAGTTCCTTCGTCAACTCCTCCGCACGATCGTCGCTCCTCCCTCCCTCTCCTTCCTGGCTCAGTCGGAACGTCAACTACCTTGATCTGTCTGCAGCCTTCCCTCCATCGCGCATCTCCGCTCTCACCGACGCTGATCATCTCAGATTCCCTGAGATCACTACATTCTACCCCTCTGCGCTCTTTGCTCCCGACTCGCCTCACCCGCTGCCCATTCCTCCCCCGCGCATCCCAGTCCCGCCGTCCAAACCGCGCCAGCCAGCGGCTTCCCCTCCGAGGCCAGTACTACACCCTCTGCTGACCAGTGTTCCCCCGGAAAGCCCAGAGTCGGACACCGGGTCTTTCGTGACATCACCCACACCACTCGAGAGCACGCTTTACTCCCCCACCTCGAGTACCACTCCCACGACCGTGTTTGCCTCGGCGCTTCCATCACCTTCGCCACAGTTCCGTCGCCGGCTATCAAGCATCAGTCCGATCTCCGTCGAGCGCCACCGGCAATCCATTGCAAGACTCAAGAAATCCCGCGCGTCCAGCCCCCGAACACACCGTCAGCCTTCTTTCAGAGTATCCAAGGCACCCCTCAATCCCGCATTCAAGGTCTTTCCTCTGCTCGGACACATACCCCACGGTGCTGACTCCCCGCAGGACCGCCCTACGCGTGGCCACTTGTCCAACGGTTCAAAGCTCCATCTTGTCAAAGCACCTCCGTCCCCCGTTACCTGGTACGGTTTTCAGTGTTGTGTCTGATCCCCGTTCATCCCTCCCCCAGCGAAAGTCCAGATCCTCGGACAATCTTCGTACCTTCCAAACGACGCGCATCTCCTGTATCCAAACAATCGCCACTTCCAAAAGATCTTGCACTCCTCCTCGAGGCATTTTTTGTCCAGTCTGGTTTACTTGATTCCTTTGCAAGACCTGCAATGGACTATACAGGAAAGAATCTTGAGGTCGTCGACATCGGCGGTGAAGTCGACTATTCTGGGCATCAGTGGTTTCAGGAACCTCCTCCGCGACCAGAAGTAAGCACGCGTTCTCTGGTTAGTCCTTCAGCTCACTCTCTATAGCCTCCACCGGTCGTTCAGCCCTACATACCAGACGACGATGTCATTAAGCAGAATGAAGCGTTTGACTTTGCTCTCAAGGCAGCCCCAAACGTGTTATATGGGCGATTCAAGCAATATGGCCAGGTTTGTGCTCCACGGCTCACCGCAACTTTTCCGATACCGACCATTCCGACAGCTCGGCGTTCTTGCTTGGTGCTCCGAGTTTGGAGAAATGATCGATAGCCTCAAGGATCTTGGCTTCTCGGGCAACATGTTTGTAGCAACACGAGCCCAAGCGTTGCGGACGTGTGAAGAAATACTTAAATTGAAACTAGACATCAAGATGCAGATCATCCTCATGTATCTCTCTTCACAAGTCGCGAGGCTGCGTCGCTTCCTTGACGGGGGTGACCGCCATTGGGATGACTATCCTGTTCCGGAGTTCCCTTTAGACTATCGTGCGTACTCGTCGTGACGTTTCTTTTTTCTGTGGAACAACGCCCTATGCTGCTCTCTCTTGTGGTCATACTCGCCTCTACAATGCACTATTACAGCATGGTTAACCATGGCACGGCTCGCATATTTCTGTATTGACGCTCACGTGGAATCCCTGTACTTTGCACTCTTTTTCCCTGGCAGTGAAACGTACAAATTTACTCGACGAACCAATCGGACGTCTGCATCTGGCTGTTTAATAAACGCCAACTTTGTTACTGTGCTACCAGTATAAGTCATTATGCTGTCGCTCCCGTTTAAAGGTAGAGTGAACTATTACACGGTAGGGGTCCAGAGTCCAAGGCAATAAGCAAAGGGTGTGAAAGTGAAAACAACAACGGCCATGCGAGCAACCAATGGGAAGAACAACACTACAAGGGTGGGTGAGAATATGGCGTATGGTAACCGTGACTGTACATGAATCTAAGTGAGCATAAAACCGAATTGCTACATGCAAACGACGAATGTGAAGCGGGTATATCATGAGTTTGACGGCGTGTGAGTGAGGTTTCCCCAGTATTCCGAGGCAGATCCACTGCTTCTATCCGCTAGGACAGGTAAATGAACAGGCTGATAACTCGATTCCCGTGGGGGAACAGGTAAAGGGTTGCGGCGCGTCGGCAAGTCTACCAAAGACGCCTTGGAGGGTAGCATAGACGAATTTGGTAGGGATCGGTATGAAGTGTAGTCCCTCAAAGATGATGGATGCGGTTGCCCGTATGGAGAGGTAGCAGCATAAATGATGGGAGGAGGAGCGGCTGGCATATTAGCATAAAACACGCTGGCTGGTATAGGGTGTGCTTGTAATGGTTGTACGACGTATGACGTGTGGCTGGATCCGTGGGCGAAACTCTGTATCGAAATGGCGTCTCTGAATGTTTCGTTATTGACAGTTCTGGAATCCATATTGGACGGTGAGGCGATGACGCTGGTCTCCGGCTGACCTTGAACCATGCTCCTGCCCTTCCATAGCCGGTCCATTTCCCAAGCCTCGCGAGCTTTGAGAGCATTCATATCGGCTGCCGATGTCAACTCGGATGTTGGCCGCGCGGACATGGATGGCAGATGGTCAACACGTGCAACCGTCACGATTGGACTCGGCCCGGGACGTGTAGTCTTGGAGTGACTTTGATACACAGAGTCTCGCGGCCGATCGTCACTCTTACGGTGGCGCGGAGGTTCGTCTTGCAGGGTGAATACCAGAGGCTGGACCAGTGTTGGACGCTGTGGAGTGTCGAAACTACGAGCCCGTCCAGGTCGCCCTGAGAGAGACCCAGAATCCGCTCTGTCGACTGGCGGCGATTTCGTCTTTGCATGGCTAGTGGTCCGGCGTCGGTCTTCATCTCCCTGTTGAACAGTCTTCTCCCGCCTCCGCCTGCGCTCGCGCTCCTCCTCTCTTGCCCGCTCCTTGTCTCGCTCTCTTTCCCTGACTCGTTCTCGTTCTCTTTCCCTGTCCCGCTCTCTTTCCCTGACTCGCTCTCTTTCCCTATCCCGCCCTCTTTCCCTGTCCCTGTCCTGCTCCCTTTCCCTCCCTCTGTCTCTTTGCCTGTCTCTCTCCCTCTCCCTTCTTCCCTCCCTCTCGTACTCTCTCTCCCTTTCCCTTCTCCCCTCCCTCTCGTGCTCTCTCTCTCGTTCCTTCTCACGCTCTCTCTCGTATTCCCTCTCACGGGGGGTCCTTGAGGAAGTCTTCTCCACCCTCTCTGTTTTTTCCGCCTTGTCTTTCGTCCTTTGACGACGAGGGGCTTCGACCGAGTTGACAACCAACCACTGCTCACCCTCGGCCTGGAATGCCGCGTCTGACGCAGGTGAGATCTTGTCTGATTGGGTTCTCACAAGCTTGTATGTCTCCGTTTTCCTGCTCGTCGTTGAACTAGATTTGGTGAGTCGAACTTCGCTCTCTACTCGCTGGTCGTCCGCTTCCTGAGTAGGCGAGGCCTGCTTGGGGAACAACACGTCCTGCGATTGTCTACCACGACCAGAACGATCCGTGGAGGCACTTTCGGAGCTTGGCAGCTTAGGGTGCGGCTCGTCGGTATTATACGGAGTAGGTGGATTGGCGAGGACTGACGCCCTAGACAATGGGGAGTCATCGAGAACCGGAAGAACCAACTGGGGGGGTTTGAGATATGGTACCTCCTTGATTGGTGACTGGGACGGATTCGACGGGAGCGCCTCGACGGCACGCGGTGGTAAAGTCGATTGAACCGGAGAGGTAGTAGATACGCGAGGTTCAAGGGGCGGTGACGATGGAGGAATCGTAGCAGGCGGGGCAGGGGACTTTGTAGCCACAGCCATAAACTGCGATACTTCAGGAAAAGTGACAGTCGGAATAGCAACGGAGATGGGGCTGAGGAGACTTGGGATGGGCGACGACCGCCCAGCTGAGGAAGGTATGAAAGGGGGCTTGAGAGCTTGTTTCCGATCAGCCGGACGAGTGTGATGTGTAGCTAGTATGTCCTGGGCCAGATGCTTCGGCTCGGGTAGAGGTTCACTAGGAGCTTCCGGTGGCAGCGTATTGTTTATCCTGATAGGAGTGGTACCTCCGGAACTTGGGTCGTCGGGGTTTGCAATCATCAATTTCCCCAATGGTGAGAACGGAACATCATAGGAAATCGATGAAGTACGGTCGCTATTCTCCCGCTCAACTTCTACTGATGGACCCTTGGAATTTTGTGGGTCTATATCCGAGTCTACCTGTGGAGGAGGAATTCGTTTCGACGGATTGGAAGCCCTCTTTTCCATTACCGGCTTTTCCGGAGATGGCTGTCTCTGCGAGATGAGCGAACGGCGTGATGACTGCTCATCCACAGCAGAAAGTGCGGCTCCACCCAGGGTGCCCTCGGACCATTCGGTGACGGTAGTCCTAGGATCTTGACTTGACCTTCGCAAGATGCTAAACTTTCTCACCAACCGCCCGAGGACGCTCTGTCGTTTATCATTCTTTGACGAGTGACTTGACAAAGCTGTTGTGGAACCATTTGCAGGGACAGTCATCGGGGAGAGTGTAGAATGTCGCCTCGATCCACCAAAATTGATTTGAAGAGGGCCGTTTGGGACAACCGACGATCGCTTTGATAAGTTTGGAGAAGAGTTCTCCACGAGAGGCGTCCCCGACTCCTCTGGCGCCACTTTCTCATGTGTACCAAAGAGTCCCCCCAACACCGGCTTACGGCGCTTGCTGAGCTTACGCGTGACTTGCGTCGACTCTGGTGTCTGCAGATGAAGCGCAGATGTTGACTGGGAAAGTGGTGAGGGGGTCACGGTCTTCCGACGGGCTTGACCCGTATTTGTACTCGATAGGCGGGAGCGAGTACGCGGTGGGCCCTAGGAGGTGTCCGTCAGTTGCAGGATGAAGTGGGGAGGGAAGAGCCCGGGAGTACCTCGGGCGAATCAGCAGAGACAGGGCTAGTGCTACTGCCTGCGTCATACGGTGATTCGTGATGCCAGTGTGTGCCCCAAGGATCACTGACATCCATTAAATCAACGTTGTCCTGAGAGGTCTTGCGGCTGCGTGGCTTGACGCTGGGATCGGGGATGCGCACCTGAGACGAGCTCGGTGTTGGCAAAGGTGTGCCTGAGGGGGTGCGGCTAGGGCCAGGAAGCCGCGTTGAATCCTCCGACCGGTCGTGTATACTATGGACAGAAGCGGCCATGGGGGGGAAGGAAGGGGAGAAAACCGACGGTGGACGATTGAGAGTGGCAGGAGGAAGTAAGTGGTGATTCTGGTACCAACGAGGACCATTTGGGTCATGGAGAGGATACTTGATCCTAAAGGAGGACGTGTTGGCGGCGGCCATCTCGTTCTCCCGCCTGAGCCAGGCAGGGAGCTCGCCCAAGGGATCTGGGATGATTGAACGAGAGAAGGAAAGGTTTTCCTGCGAACTGTGTGGGCCGTCGTTGTCCTCGTTCTGATCCATGGTGGGGAAGGAGTGCGTGCTGGCCAACATGGAGGAGGAGGAGGAGAGTACAAGGGTGGCAGTGGTAGTTGGCTTCTTGGCGGATTTACGCCATAGCGATGTAGCGCGAGACGACTTCCGCGAGACTGCAACGTTTTCACCCATCCGTGCACCGATTCATCCAGCGGGCGGTGGTCTGTCGCTCAGCACTGCAGAGGCGTATGAGCACCGGCCACGCGCGCGAGGACCTACTCCCGGATGCGGCTCTGGAGCTGGAGCAACGTGTTCCTGTAACCTGACGGACTTGACAACGCGCTCTAAGCGGCCACGAAAGCGAGAGAACGACCTCGACAGCACCACCAGCGCCCCCAGCCTGTTCGCTTTTGGGCGACCTGTGCGCCTCCGACGTGATGCACGAGCTCATGGCACTCGTTCTTGCTGCCGGATGCCCCCCTGCCTGCTCAGCAGGGGGTTGTCCTGCTCGTCTATAGAGCTGACCCACCCCACCACCCGGTTTCGAGCGCGACGGCTCCAGTCCAGATGGTTATCTTATCTATTCCCAATCAGACACCTGTCTTTTCAAAAACCAGCCATCGCTCCTTCCCTGTTCTTCTTCCTCACATGGCATCCAAAATCCTCATTCTAGGGGGTGGGGGCAGGGAACACGCCCTGGCCTGGAAGCTCGCTCGGTCTTCGCTCGTAAACCGCATTTATGTCTGCCCCGGAAATGGTGGAACCGCAACCACCCCCAAGACAGAGAATGTAAACGTGCCCCTCGTGGCTCCTCATTATCATCAACTCGTCCAGTTCACCGTCCAGAACGAGGTTGGGGCCATGTGCATATAACTTACCCCTTGCTGAGACCCGTGACTAGATTGATATTGTCCTTCCTGGTCCAGAGGAACACTTGGTGCGAGGCATTCAAACATGCTTCCGCAAAGGTCGGTCAGTAAGCACTGTACGTTGCATTGTCTTACTCATTCGTGCATCCAAGTCGGCATTCCCACCTTTGGTCCCTCTGAGCTGGCCGCAAGAATGGAAGGAAGCAAGGCATTCTCAAAGAGATTCATGCTCCGTCACAAGATCCCAACGGCCACGTTTCGCACATTTTCGTCTTCCCAGATCGACGAGGCAGTCAAACATGTCCGCACCTGTGGCCACCAAGTTGTGCTCAAGGCCAGCGGCCTCGCCGCCGGTAAGGGAGTACTCATCCCGGAATCTACCGATCAGGCGGTACACGGTTTGGGACAGATCATGGTAGCCAATGTGTTTGGGATCGCAGGTTCGCTACCTCAATCATGCATCTCTAGTATCACTATAATTAGTCCACGCCTGCTTTCCAGGGAGCGAAGTTGTCGTCGAAGAGTTACTCGAGGGCCCCGAGATATCCGTTCTTGCGTTTTCCGATGGCTATACCATTGTGCCTCTTCCTCCTGCCCAGGACCATAAACGAATTGGCGAGGGTGATACAGGTCTGAATACTGGTGGGATGGGTGCATATGCTCCTGCCCCAATAGTAACCCCCGCGCTCATGGATCGCATCATGCAAGAAATCCTTCGTCCCACTATTGATGGCATGAGGAAGGATGGTGTGTCTGCCGCCCGTGGCTTTCCGGAACGTACCCTTTATTGATCATGATTCAGGCTTCCCGTTCGTTGGCCTGCTCTTTGTTGGACTCATGCTTACCGAAAGCGGGCCGAAAGTACTCGAATACAATGTCCGGTTCGGCGACCCGGAGACTGAGGCTCTGATGCTTCTTATCGGCGATGATGTCGACCTTGCCGCAGTACTCCTCGTAGGCTGCTCGGTCTATTGAGACTACGACGACGCTGATTAGCATTCGGACCAGGTAGGCCTGTGTGGAGCACCGGCTGGATTCGGTCCAGATACGGAGTCAGTCGGGTTTCGCAGTCTCGGTCGTGTTGGCATCGGGTGGTTACCCTGGCGAATACTCAAAAGGTAAACGTATCGAATTCGGGGAAATACCACCGGGTAAGCGTCACCGTGCGAGAATTGCACTTGACTTATTGGTTTCTGCGTAGATGTGGTGGTTTTCCATTGTGGGACCTCACTGAACGGAGATGAAATTCTAACGACAGGCGGTCGCGTGTTGGCTGTGTCAGCCGTTGCTCCATCATTGGGAGAAGCCCTTTCTTCCGTGTACACCGCGATTGACAGGATCTCGTTTGAAGGCAAGGCGTATCGCCGGGACATAGCCCACAGGCAAGCAAGGTGTCCTTTCTCGGATCAACAGTGCTCATTCTCTCCCTAGAGCGCTGGCGGATGCTAATCCGATTGTTACAGGTCTCACCTACGAACAGGCTGGCGTATCGGTAGACGCGGGGAACTCACTTGTCGATGCCATCAAACCATATGTGCGTGCAACTAAGCGTGTCGGGTCAGATGCGGAAATAGGGGGCTTCGGGGGCATCTTCGACTTGAGAGCCGCTGGATACAAGGACCCGTTGTTGGTCAGCGGGACAGACGGGGTCGGTACTAAGCTTCGTATCGCCATCGAGACGGGCATTCATGATCTTGCGGGTGGGTCTTGAGCTGTGGTCTGTCCGATGCTCCTCTCACCTGGACATGGCAGGTATTGATCTGGTGGCTATGTCCGTCAATGATCTTCTCGTGCAAGGCGCAGAGCCACTCTACTTCCTGGACTATTATGGTTGTGGCAAGCTGGATGTTTCTGTCGCGACGTGTGTGATCAAGGGCATCGCAGATGGATGTCAGCAAGCTGGATGCACCCTCATTGGAGGTGAGACCGCCGAGATGCCGAGCATGTACAAGGACGGTAAGAGCTGCTCGTGTCCCACAGCAGTCCACAACAGCTTACTCTGTCTCTTGATCAGGAGACTATGACCTCGCTGGTTTCGCCGTTGGTGCCGTCGAAAGGGAATTGGTTCTCCCTCGCGATGTCGCAGAAGGCGATGTCCTGCTCGGTATCGCCTCGTCGGGGTTGCACTCCAACGGGTTCTCTCTCGCACGCAAAATTGTCTCGCTGTCAGGTTTATCCTATTCCTCACCCTGTCCGTGGGATGCAACCAGAACACTCGGTCAGAGCCTCCTCGAGCCAACCCGTATCTACGTGAAACAAGTCCTCCCGATCGCTCAGAAGGGTCTTATCAAAGCCATGGCTCATATAACAGGCGGTGGTCTCATCGAGAACATCCCCAGAGTTCTTCCGAAAGGACTGGGTTGTTGCGTGGATGCGTCCGCCTGGCAAGTGCCCCAAGTGTTTCTGTATCTGATGAGGAGCGGTGGAGTTGCACCGCTGGAGATGGCACGCACCTTCAACATGGGTATCGGTCTCGTAGTCATCGTTGGCAAGGAGAAGCGCGAGGAGGTGCTGAGCGCCTTGCGCGGCCGGGATCCTCGAACGCCAGTGTACGAAATAGGGCAGGTAGTCGGCACGAGTGGTGTGGAGATCAGACACTTGGAGCAGTGGTCATGACGCCCAAACGTGTCCCACCCTCGCGGGACGAAACATCAACAATGGTATGCTATGCAAAGAAAACAGTGCAGTGGGGAGTTGTGACAGTAGTGGGCGACAGTAATCGTAAATAGTATGTGTACCGGTCAGCGTGGACAGACAAGAGTTAGGTGGCAGACGGAAACAGAAACCTCTAACTAGGAAACATTCACCAAGGAACAGACGTAAAGGAAGAACAACGCATAAAAAAATCACCATGCCCATGTGCAGAAGAACACTCTGACAACAATAAGTAAAGCTGTAGTCAGCAACATGAAACCAAGGAATGTCCAAACAAACGAAAAGCCTATATATCTGCAGTCAATACCGACACCTCTCTACGCGGAAACAGACACCTCCTTCGCAGACTCGGAGGTTCCGGTCGCTGCGGCAGCGAAAGTGATGGGCAATTTGGTCCCAATGTTACCCGTCGCACCGATAAGTGGAGTATTAGTCACCTCTGTCAACCTGTTGTCCTATCAAGGCGATTATCGACAACACGCTCTCCCTGCACCCGGCCATCACTTACCTGACTTTTCGCTTCTGGTGAGACACTACGCGTGCCAGGTTCTTTATTCATGTCCTTGCGGAACGGAGGCGGTGCTTGCAGTACTTGCGCAGCAGTAGGTCCTGCCAGTCCATTGGTCACAGGGGCACCACTGACAGAACTCCTCGACGACGTGGTTGCAGATCCCCCGAGTACCGGAAACTCATCGGCGTTCGGGACTCGCTGTTGCTTGACAAAAGGCTTTTTCTCGGCCCGCGGTCCGTTAGACTTCAAGGCCCTCGAGCGACTCCCGGGATCTGTAGACTGCGAGCGACTTGAATTGGTAGTGCCATTTGTGCCGTGTCGCGGCTGAGCATCCTAGGAAAAATCAGATGTAGATAACGCGAAGGAATTGATTTGCTCACGTCTCGTACATTCATGGTAGCAAAGCTTTCTTGGATTGTACCAATATCATTTGTGCCATCGCGTGTCCGAGAGCCCCGGGCGCCCAACTGAGGTTGCGCAGGGGTATCAGGGATGACATGAGGGAAGCGGCATTCGTCACCGTTTCTACACCTACCAGCGGGGAAGAACAGGCACGCAGGCTTCCGGTTTCCACCGGAAGAGCCTCTCCGCACACTGCCCCTTCGGCTATGGTTCATTCCTGACCGAAAGGCGGGAGGGGGTCCAAAGCTTTCCCCTTGCGAAAGGACAGGAGATCTGGAGCCGCCATTGACCTCGACATACGATGAGTGCGCATGTGGACCTGGAGGATATGGTGAGGGATCCTGACGCACTGCGAATGGGGGAGCGGATACGGGTCCGTTTGGATACATGGATTGTGGAGACTGAGGGCCAGGTGCGGTTGCGGGCTGGTGGGGTGGGGGAAGAGTGGGGATGGAAAGAGGAAGAGGGGCATGCGCCGGTTGAGGATAAGACGGTGTGGCGGGAGACATTGGCCCATAGGGAGCCGGCACAGGTGTTTGGACAGGAGACAACGCATCTGAGGCAGAACGTGCATGAACCATAGCAGGATGAGGGGGTGTGTGAAGTGATGGCTGGGGAGGCGGGGATACAGCGTTCATATGAGGTGGGACGGGCGCGGGAGGATGGAAAGAAGGGGCTGGTGGATAATAGTTTTGGGCATACTGTTGTTGAGTGACGGGGTCGTAAGGGGCTGGGAATTGAGGAGGAGGGGCAGGGGGCGGATAGTAAGGGCCCTGGGGGTGAGCAAAGAGACAGGAAGAACCGTAACGACAAGCAGGATAATACCTGCAAGGAATAAATCTGGCTATTTCTGGCGGAGGAAGATTTCCGTATGCACCATTCTCGCCGAGCGAGATGGGAGGGGGCGGGTAATATGCTGACGAGCCATCGGGGAGAGGGGGTGCGGGTGCGAGAGATGGGTAGAAGCCATAAGACGGGACAGGCACAGGGTAGAAGCGCTTTGACGGATCGGCGTGGGGATCCTGAGGATAGGGATGGTCCTGCGGGGGCAGTCCTTTGACAGCCGCACTTTTGAGCAGTTGGATGATCTCAGGGTTTGTTGTATACGTGTCTGGGGAGCCCTGGGACATTGCGGAAGAGGGGTCTGCTCCTGGTAGAAGGGGGGACAAGATCGATTAATCAAACGCGACGCGATCGAGGAGAAACGGGGAACCTTTGTCGAGGAGTACCCTGACTACGTCAAGATGACCACGCTTGACGGCTTCCTGGAGGGGTGTGGCACCGGTGTGGTCTGCAGGGAAATAAGGCAAGGACGTTCGGGGGCACGGGGAATGGGGGGAAGACAGACCTCTGATCTCGATATCGGCAGGAGATGCACTGGGGAGCAAGCCCAGGAGGAGGTCGATGTTCCCCTCGGAGGCGGCATTCCAGAGTGGAGAGACCATGTCGTGTTCGAGGGGGTGGTGGTGGATGGGAAAGAGGCGAGGGGAGGGCAGCGACGAGGACGGGGGGGGAAAAGAGGCTGGATGGGAGCGAGAAACACAAGCGTCGGTGCTTCACCGTCCACTGTCGGATTTCGGGAGCGGCTTGAAGAAAAAAAAAGTGGGAAAAAAGCGTGAGAAAGGAGTCGTCTGATGCACTTATGTAATAAAACACAATCATTATTTTCTATTTTTTCCCTGTGGGTTCGCTGCCGACGAGGCCAGGTGGGACAGCGACTGAGCGTGGTGGACCTCACGACGTTCCGCTCCGACACGGGCGGCTTTTGCGCGGCGGTACGCATTTGGGCCGTGGGTGGCCGTTCCGCGAGGCAAGGCACTGGGGCCGAACGGTCGTTCGTGGCACGTGAACAAGTACACGCTAGTCTATCCCGAGTTTCTGCAGCAGCCGCCTCGCCTGCTCCCCCGTCCGCCTCGGCAGATCCAGCTCCCGCGACGGTGGCCGGCTCATCAGCTCCTGCACGCCCGTCTTCACGTCCTTGCCTGCGGGACAGCTCAGCACCTCGCCCCGTGCAGCGCGACACCATACCTTCGTACAGGGCCGCGTAGATCTGTCGCACAAAACACCCCGAATCAGCTGGGAACCATTGCCCGGCACATTCCGCCACTCACCCCATTCGCAATGGGCGCGGACACGTCCATCTCATCGATAATCTTCTTGAGTCCCTTGGCTGTCGTCACCCCCTCGGCTACGCTCCCGAGCGTGCTGATGATGTCTTCGAGCCGCTCCCCCTTCCCTAATCGATATCCCACCGTGTAGTTTCGGCTGGCCGGAGAACTGCATGTGAGAAACAGGTCTCCCACGCCGGCAAGCCCCAAAAAGGTTAGCGGAGATGCACCGTATGCCGTGCCTATCCGGGTCATCTCAGCCAGTCCTCGGGTGATAAGACCTACATGTCCTGTGTGTCAGCTGTTCCGCCTCCAGACGAAGTTCACCCAACTGGCTCTCGTGTTGTTCTCGAAACCCAGGCCGTCGGCCATCCCAGCCGCGATGGCGTATACGTTCTTGAGCGCACCGGCCAGCTCCAGTCCTATCGGATCTCCGCCCGTGTAGCTATGAGAATATGAGGTCAGACCCACGCGTGCCGCTCCAGGTGAGCCGCACCATCGAAACCATGGTTGATGAAATACCTGCGAGGCCTTTTGAGCTTGAGATTCCGTCAAGGAGGCAACCGACACAGAGGTCGGTTGTCTGCGAACGACTGGCCCAGTCTCTGAGCAGAACAACGACAAGACGCGTCGAAGGACCTACCCTCCGCGGCAAAAGAGGGACCCGACTGCACGGGGTGAGCGTCCACATTCGCAGCCACGTTCCATGCGACGTACAATAAACGTTGCGGCCCGCGCGATATCGCACCCGCAAGTATCGGCAATGATCTCTAGCGTTAACGCCTGCGTGTTCGTCTCAATGCCCTTGTTTACGAAAATCATCAGAGGCAGGCTTTCTCCGACCATGCTGGGTCGGAGTTGGGTCAGAAATTCCCTGTCAACGAGTCGGGTCAAGACGAGACGAGGGAGGACGCGCGAGACTTGCCTGAGTCCCTGCGTTGGAATCGCAAACAAGAGGACGTCCACTTGTTGGATCATCTCCTTGTCCGGGATCGCTGGACCGACGGCGCGGATGTTGGCCGAGAAGACATGGTCCTTCAGGTAGGTCGGATTGCGGTGGTGTGCGTTAAAGTGTTCGACAAAGCTGGCCTGTCTGGACCAGACGGAGACGTCATGCTCAGAGTCGCCGAGATGATCAGCAAGACAGCTGCCAAAGTTGCCTGCGCCGAGCACGAGGACTTTGGATTTCGGGGTCGGAGACAAGGACATGTTGAAGGCAGGCGGAGAGCGATACCGGCTCGCAGATGTCTGGGAGAGAGAGCGAAGGCAGCGCGGGTGTGCAGCAGCCCGGGGCAGGATTCTTAACATGTAGGTTGGCACGCGACCAATTCGGCCGAAAACCCGGGCCTGGGCGGGGTGGCCGGTGGCGGTGCGGCGGGGAGAGGAGGCGGTGCGTGTGCCCGTCTCTGCGCACACCATGGCGGTCCAGGACAGAACGAACGAGTTCCGCACCTGCGTCGACTCCATACGGAACAGGTCTGCTCTCCCCAGCTCCACAGAGGCCAAACAGCGTCTCCAGCGCCATGCCAAGGGCACCCCAAAGACCGAGTTTTCGCGCATGGCCGCCACCATCGGCAAGGACATCAGCAGCACCACAATCAAGCTGGGAAAGCTCGCACACCGTAAGCACGCCCCTGCTCCATGCTGCTGCTCCCTGACCCGTCTTCAGTCGCGAAGCGGAAAACGTTGTTTGACGACCGGCCCGTGGAGATCAGCGTGCGCGTCCTCGTCGTACACTATGCTCCATTGCTCACATCTCTCTTGCGCAGGAGCTGACCTACATCATCAAGCAGGACATAGCCAACATAAACCGACAGATCGCCGCTCTCCAGTCGTTCCTCAAACGCAACAATGCACAGGCCAGCGCCAAGTCCACAGAGGGAAAGCAAATTGACGAGCACAATCACAACATCGTCATGATGTTGCAGAGCAAACTAGCAAACACCAGCATGAGCTTCAAGGATGTGCTCGAGGTCCGAACACAGGCAAGTCGAACAACCTTGCACCTTGGCGCGCTACCTCACGGGTATCGCGCAGAACATGAAGGAGTCAAGGGACCGCACGGAGCAGTTCATGTTCTCCACGGCCGCAGCAGCCCACCAGACACCCCAGAGTAAGCGTGCTGTTGGTGGCGCCACTGCAACGTATCACTTCTTGTCTACAGATTCCCTTTTGTTGAACGGAAAACACGACTTGATGGGCGACGGCAGTGGGAGCCGTCCAAGTTCCAAGGGGAAGGGGAGACCGACACAAAGCAGCGATGTGCTGGCTATGGACTTGGATGCCGCCGAGGGTGGCGTAGCACCTCACGCAGAAAGCAGCGCCTTTTCCCAGATGCAGCTAGTAGAACAACAGGTAAGGAACGACCCTTCTTGCAGAGTCCGTGTGCCAACGGGTCCTCAGGATTCATACATTCAATCACGATCAACGGCCATCGAATCAATCGAGTCCACGATTGCAGAGCTGGGGCAGATATTCACTCAGCTGGCGCACATGGTGGCAGAACAGCGGGAGACGGTACAGCGCATTGACGCTGACACAATAGATATCGCGTCGAATGTCAGCGGAGCTCAAAGGGAGTTACTGAAGTATTACGCCAGTATATCTAGTAATCGGTGGCTGATGCTCAAGGTTTTTGGCGTGCTAATTGTTTTCGTTGAGTCCTTCAACTTTCTCGGGGAGCTCGACTGACGGCAGATCTAGTTCCTTGTGTTTATTCTTGTCTCATAGACGGACGTCGAGGGCCGCGCTGTCACTATCTACTGGATCAATTCGCTGCACATAATGGACACCACCTGGTGACTATGTTTATTAGACCAGTTACCCGCGCTCGCACTTCTACTCTATCGGTATTGCGTTGACACCTGTTCGAAAATCCTTGTTGACCGATCGCCGTTTCTTGGGACTGCTCTGATGCGTCCGACTGTTCTGGTGAGTTCCCTTTTTTCCGACATTCTCGACCATCCGAGTTGGCTCTTGAGTGTGGGTCTGCTCCCCACCGGATGTAGTCGATACATGCTGGGCGGCTCCCAGCTGCCGCTTCCGCTACAGCAGACGGATGAGTTGCGCCAAATCAATCATATCGATACGGCATACGCGTTGTCCTTCCAGCTCTTTGTTGCGTTCTTTGAGCCTCTGCACGCGGGCTACACCTTTTCCGCCCCCGCCAGCAGTCAATTCTACGTTGATCTGGCGTCCGTCCAGATGGGATTGATGAAGTTTGAGTCCCTGCTGAAGTGCGCCGCGATGCTTAAACTCCAGGAAGGCGCACCCTTTTGATTTCGTGACGGGTTTCGTGGGCGATTTCGCGGACGGTTTGGGTGTCAGTAATCGCACGGTGGGTGGTGGAACTTTTTGGGAGTGTGAGCGGAACCGGATCAAGGAACTCGTCTCGACACGTACCGCATACCGAGAAATGGGCTTGGATGGTCTCCGAGGTCGTGGTATATTTAAGATTACCTGACGAGACGTCAGCGAGAGCACGACGCAGAGGAGGGATGCTGGCACACCGAGAAAAAGGATGAACCTCTGTTTCGCCTTGGTGTCGCCTCCCTCGCGTTCATCCGTGTCGAGGAGGGGGCGCGCGTCAGGTCTTGGCCGCTTCAGTTCTGGCCGTGTTCCCCCCTCTTCTTCCTCAACTTTGCGCTTCGCCTTTCTCGTTGCCACCACCATCCGCCGTTCGTCCCGTTGGTCCTCTGCGCCTGTTTTTCCTCCCCCGACCAAAGCTTCTGCACCGACTTGATCGTCTTGTTGATCTTCCGTAACATCAAGAAAAGCCTGATCTTCGAGGCTAGGGACATCGTTCTCTTCCTCCAGATTGTCGATTCTTTTGCTGCGTCTTCGCTCCCGAAAGGCAATCCCTTTCTTCTGGCGCTTTGTGAGCTTGGTTATGGGTATCACCATCGGACCGCCAATCAAGGGTGACCAGGCGCCGGTAACGCGAATTGCCGGGAAACACCACGAGCCTGGGTGACTCAGGCTATGTGCACCCGAACGAGAAGAACTGACAACACACCCATCACTATCGTGACCGGCGACGTTGCGCTAACCGAGGACGATTGCATAGATACAGATAGCTGCTCCCAATAATACTACACGCGGCTCTTTCAATGCACAACTTCGAGCGCCCGCACAGTGTGTCCTGTCCCCCAAGACCAGCGTGTGGGTCAGCAGAGCGTCAGACTATTGACGCCTTCCCCAGCTCCTTCGACGTCCCTTTCTTCACCATCCAGCCCCCGTCTGTACCTTGGAATCGGACGCAATATCGGGCTCGAGAGCCCTATCGTGGGACGCAGGATGGGGCTTGAGGACACGCTCATCGGACCGATTCCCACCTGTCGTGGATTCGCATAGCTGGAAAACGGATACCCGGCAATGGTGGGGGATGACGCCGCGGAATTCGTCGTTGACACCGGAATAGACAACGGGATGGGAAGCGAGGGTCTGCCGTTCGGGGTGCGAGGATAGGACAGCGACGAATGAGACTCTCGCAAATAGGATATCGAAGGTGATACCGCCCTCCGTTTTGCCGCAGTAGGGTACGGGTCATACCGGTCGTCGACTGTTTGTGCGCTCGTGAACCTTGCGACTGTCTGACACGAGGGCACTCACGTTTCCGCTTGTTCGAGCGGACTGCGCTGGTAGTTGGAGGAGGGGTGTACCGCCACTGCACCGAGGCTGGTGTCGATGTTATCGATGGCGATGCCAACGGCTAGCGAGAACGTGAGCCCAGCAGAAGTGCGAGGGGGGGCATGAACCCATACAGCGTCCACATCCATTGCCACTATCACCGGACTCCCCATGAGTGACATTGGAGGGTCGTCCCCGTTGACGCTTCGCGCGGGGGTGCAGGATTTCGCTGGGATAATCTCGGATTGGGGATCGAGCACAAAGATGGCATCGACGTCGTCGTCGTCATCGTCACTTGGCGATTCTTCCTCGTGTACCTCTTCGTCGCCAACTTCCTCAGGATACCGCCCTCTGTCGGAGGGAGCGCGTGGTGTGCGAGGGGCCAACGGAAGGTCGGAACACGACGCGAGAAGGCGTTGAAAGGCGGCTTCTGACTTGAACTCGTTCTCTTCGGGGCGGGACTCGGCCAGCAAGTCCAGTATCCTTGGAGACTTCAACTTTGTGGCCAAAACAGAGATGATGACGAGGAGCAGTGTGCAATGATACCACTCACTGGATACGTCAGACGCCTGGGCCCGACTGCCCCGGGAGCGAAAGGCGATTCGTTGTCGAGCACGCTCAGAGTGCGCCTAGGCGGTGGGGTGGAGGGGTTCAGGGGCACCTTGTCGTTCTCCTCACGGGTCTCTTCCGACTCGTTCTCGTTCGGCATGACAATGGGAGGTGTCGGATTGCCCGAGCTACTCGATTGCGAGCTCTCGGTGTACATACGCTCCCTGTCGCTCTCCGACTCCTCGCCGTTGGTGCTCCCGCGCCTGCTTGAAGGGAGGGTGAACGATATGGCGAGTGGACTGTAGACACGCTTCTCTGCATAGTGACTCGATGACTTTGGGAGCAGAGACGGACGACGAAAGCGGAGAAAGAGAGGGCTGGCGGGACCATCGTCTGCGAGGGGAGAGACGTTGGTTTTGATTGAGGGCAAGGCAAACTCCTCCGAGGACGAAGGGAACGAGAGGCGGCGAGGCGATTCGGACATGGGAGGTGCACAACAAGACGGCAGTCACCATGCGCTCCTCAGCGATGCCACAAGAGGGGCCGACCACCACCGTCATCAGATCGTGCTAGCTTAACGTGATTGAACCGATTTATTCTCTACAACATTTGTACACGAGTGAGACAGCTCAAACAGAGGGCCAGAAAAGGTACGCTGCATAGGACGCACTGCCGAGAAGGCCTGCACGACAACGTCAGCGGGACTGCATGCGGTGCGACACGAACTCGCTCACCGATCATTGACAGGTTTCCGATGATGGCGCCCGGTACTCTCTAAGTGTTTCGTGAGCCAAAGCGTGCGCTGCAAAACTGATTCGCCTACGCCTGCTGGATTCCCAGTCTTGTAACCAAGGGTGTAGATGACGCGCCCTACGACGAACGACCCGCACATCAAGGCGGCGGCATGAGGGCACTTTAAGCCAAAGACCAGCGTACTGCGAGAGCGTCACATGCGTCCGGGCAGAGATGGGGTTGGCAGCTCACGACAGGGTAACGATGGGTGCGACCTCGAGGGTATTTTGGTGGGCGCCTTGAGGGACAGAATGTCAGTGCATTGTGACAAAAGCAAGACGGAGGCGAACGCTGGGTGCAGTTGAACTGCATGGCCGCGGTGCTGGCCTTGACTTGGGCTTGCTCGGCATATACTGGACGAAGGAGGTCAGGGGAGGGGGAATCGGGTGGGCATGGGAGCTGTACGCACACTGGGGATAGGCGATGGCAGCCCGCTTACGGGCGCGGCCTACGAGGAATGTCTGCCAGACAAGGAGCCATCCGAGCGACACGACAGAAGCGGGGACATAGCCGAAGCTGGACGGACGTGGGCAGCTGGGCGCAGAGGAGGGGGAGGGACGTACCCGTGCGGGATGGGGATCTGAGACGACATGGCGAGCCAGGCGGGGCTGGCCGCGGGGCTTTATATGCCGGGGACGCGTCCCGGCCACGTCACCGGCCGCGACGACTCGCAAGCTCTTTGATGATGACACATCCCGAGCCCGGTTCTGCACGTGACGCTATCGATCCTTGCCAATGGCCAAGCGCGTCGCGTCCTCGTCTGACCGCGAGCCCAGCGCAAAGACACCACGCCCGTCCCAGCCGCACGACGGGCCCCCGGGCGACGAGACTGGCGAATTCGAGGACGCTTGGGAGGACGAGCTCGAGTCCGACGAGGACGTCGTCGACGCCCCGGACGGTACGACCACAGCGCGCGCGTTTCCGTACTCCGCAGCCTGGTAACCTCCCTCTCCGCCAGGAATGGACATTGATGAGGTCCCCGCAAGCGAGGAGCCTGAAGAGCAGCCCCTGCAGGCCTTCATCCCCGGCATGCACACCCTGGCAACAGACGAAGTGCTAGCACCAGATGAATCCGTCTACATCATGCGCCATTCCATGGGCGTGACATGGCCGTGCCTGTCTTTCGACATCTTGCGCGATAGTCTCGGTGACGATCGCCAAAGGTATCCTGCGACTGCCCTTGTCGTCGCTGGGACGCAGGCTGCCAGGGCCGAGCAAAACGAGTTGTCCGTGTTCAAAATGAGTTCTCTACACCGCACTCAGACGGATGGTGGTTCGTGCCATCGACGCGGCTTGCATAACGCACCTCACTCTATCGACCCCAGATGACGACGACCAAGACGAGGATGAGGACGGGGATGCCCTCGATGAGGATCCCATCCTCGAGTTTCGCTCCGTGCCCCATGCCAGCGGTGTCAACCGCGTCCGTACGCAGCCTCTTCCCCCGTCTGCCCCTCTGGTTGCCGTATCGCAACCGTACTACACTGCAACATGGGCAGAAACAGGCAAGGTTCACATATGGGACATCAGACCGCTTGTAGAGTCCCTCGATGTGCCCGGATATTCTTGGGAAAAGTCGCGAACGAATAAACCCATCTTTACCATCAACTCGCACGGACATGCCGAAGGTTTCGCCATGGACTGGGCCGCGTCAGCTGCAACAAACCCTTCCGCACTCAGGCTCCTCACAGGAGACGTCCACTCAAAAATTTACCTTACCACATCGACACCCTCTGGGTTCCATCCTCTCGCACAATCTTTCACATCCCACACCTCTAGTGTTGAAGATATCCAATGGAGCCCATCAGAACCCACTGTCTTCACGTCCTGTTCAGCCGACCATAGCATTCAGATATGGGACGTGCGAAGCAAAGGACGACGGAGCGTCACTGGCATCGATCCCGCGCACGAGAGCGACGTGAACGTCATCAGCTGGAATAGGTGTACGAATTACCTGTTAATCAGCGGAGGCGACGACGGTGCAATCAAAGTATGGGACCTTCGAAGCGTGAGCAAGCCGGGGTGAACAGTCTCTCTGACGTCCACACGAGAAGCTGATTCGTTCATTCCTAGATCACCTCGCCAACTTCCTAGTCCCGTCGCTGTCTTTACGTGGCATAATGGCCCCGTCACCTCCATCGAATGGCATCCAACGGAGGACTCGATATTCGCCGCCTCGGGTGCCGACGATCAGGTCACCCTCTGGGACTTGGGCGTTGAGCATGATGACGAAGAACTTGGTTCATCGATGAACGAGACGCCACAAGGTAGCCGGGAAATCCCTCCACAGCTACTCTTCGTACATCAGGGGCAAAAGGACGTCAAGGAAATCCATTGGCACCCTCAGATTCCTGGAACAGTCATCAGCACGGCACTAGACGGATTCGACATCTTTAAAACGATCTCGGTGTAGGCACGACGGTTCAGAGAAAAAAAAGGTAAGTGTGAATACGGATGCTTGCGTCCATTGTCCTCCACACTACGATACAGTGCGAATTAACCGGGCAGCTATGTCCATGCCCAGGCGTCAGTATAAACTGGCTCTGTTGTTACCCCTTGGCGAACGGATCTATTGAGGGTGAACGCAATGTGACCCTGTAAAGACATCTCTACGTACCTTCGCGATATTCTTGTGCAAGATGTCGGTCATCACAGCGTAAACGTTTCTAATGTCTATGAGGTTCTGTCGAGCGAAGAAAAGTTGCTTTTCGTCATGCTCTTTCAGAGCGAGCTGTGGCCCAATGAGAAATTATCCTACAAAGATATACTCTACTCACCGTGTAGTCCTCCAGATTGGGATATTTAATGAGCTTTGAGCATATCTTGGCTCGGGCCAAGTAATTTTGTCGGACGCTGTCACGAATATTGTATGCGCTCTCTTGGGAGCGGAGCAGCTCGCTGAGGACCTCTGGGAGCGAGAGATGAGCGACCGACGCGACTGATTCGTCAGCGATTTACCTTCTTGTATCTGAACACCTATTGATCATGCGGTTGGCCGATAAAACCTAGAGAAAGTGTTGCACGTACCAAAATTGTCGCCACTGGAAAGAAGACGGGTGTTTAGAGCCAACGGACGACATGTCAGAGAGTGACCTACTCTTCTATTCTGGGGTGGATGGTCAGCATGTTTACGCCGCGCGTGGTAGCACTCAGACACACTTTGGCATCGTCAGGTTAACCCATAGCTTGACCTTGTCCTATACCCATCTGAGTAATGGTGAGGGTGGACGGCTCAGCTGGCTTACGCAAGAATCAGACAGCTGTGCGCATTCTCCTTTGATGATTTCTTGCAACTTCAAGATATGCTTATTTGCATGGACAAGTTCGGGATACCTCGCATTCGAGATGTCGTTCGTGAAAGGCACGACACCGTCCTCGACACGTTTCCTCTTCGAGGAAGGACCGTTGGAATCAGGTGTGCAGGGTGAGGGCGGTGGGTACACGTGCGGATCTGTCGATGCGGAAGCCTGAGAAAGGTGATAAGGCGACTCTGGGGAGGAGGTGCTCTCGATGATGGTCGAGAGCTCGCTGTGTCGTGTCAGTTGATATTAAAAACTAGGCCAGACGGTTCGCACATGGTCTATGCGGCACTCAGCGACCTGGCGTGGTTCCATATGCCGCGCACTCACCTTGGCTGGGAAGACACGAAAGATGATGTCCTCCGCCACAGAGGCGATGCTGGCGCGAAAAGCCTGGAAGGTGTGTCAGGGCGACAGGACACGGACGACACGACTGTACTCGCATCCAGCTTCTCGGAGGTGTCCTTGGGCATGGACATGATGGACGAGGACGAGGACGAGAGCGACGTGAACGCGTGTGCTTGCAAAGTCAGCATTACCTCATCGGGCAGTCTCCCCACAAGTCTGACCACCACTCCAGCGCGTACGCATGAGCCAAGTCCGTCCGTCTCTTGCCTGACGAAATTCTCGCTTACGTTCTCTAGGACGAGACAGATGTCATATCGACCTTGACTGGTCTCTCGCTCAACAATGTCCTCCAGGGCCTGTCCCTTCCGACAAGCAGTGGACTCACCAGCAGTCTTGGCATCGCCGGCCTGCCTGCATTGGATGCCTCTCAGATCTACAGCGAAAAATGGGATGACGATGACGACGAGGCTGTCGGCGCGGACCAAGGCGAGGACTACGAGGATGAAGTGGACAGGGAGCTTGAGAACGAGTCTCTGGCTGGCGACGTCGTCAAAGTCGAAGCCCACTCTCCCGTCTCGATGCGACTCAAGCAAAGGCGCGTAAGGGTCGTGCGGCGGCTCATCGAGAGACCAAAGACAGTTTACGAGCGGTTCCCTGGCTTTGAGAAGGACAGGATTCTCAATTTCTCCGACCTGTTCAAGGGTTATACGGGAAAGAAGTCGAGAATAACGAGGCGGCCTCTTATTGGTTCGTGTGGTATCCCGTTCACCTGTGATAGCCTTTGCCAATTTTGCTTAGCTGAAAGCATCTATCCTCGCAAGAGGGACGTTCCCCGAGGGTTCCTCGAGGTCGTTGCGGGAGACACTCAACGTCAGAACGAGAGCAAGCGTGTGGAAGAGGTTGTTTCCGCCGGAAGTATCGAGAACGACCTAGTTAAAGCTATCGAGGTAACGACGAGAACGACTTCGTCCTCAGGGTTGCTCATACCTCGCAGGAGCGCGAGAATTCAGCACTTTCCATAACGCTCCCCCTGCATGACCGAAGCTTTGACCTGGTGCTGTTATCGAATTGGGAAGAGGATATCATATACGCACCCGACAATGTCGTTCGACCCCCAGCCCAAGAAACAGACAATCTCACTACTCCGGCGAACAAATCCCTCGAGTCGGGTGCGTGGACGCAGAGTATCATATGGGGCCCCGGAGCACCATTTCGTGACTTTACTCACCTGGAATTGAACGAAGAGGACCTCGCACTTGAGGAACGCCCAACAGGTAATGTTTTGTCTACTCTGTGAGCAAGTTCAGCACTCACTGTTATTAGCTGTGGAAACTGTCAGGCCGCGGAAAAGATTAAGAACGGACAATGCACAACCTCGCGATAAATTCAACCTCTCAAACGATCATTTGTACGAGGTAGCCAAGGACGGTGGCCGACATCGTGTCCGTCAGACTTTTGGTCAATTAGTCGTAGAACACGCGTACCCTGCGCAGAAACTTCAGTTACCGTTCGTGAGTCTTTCCTCCGGCATTCTTCATAGGAGATCGTCAAACGCTGCGACCATCAGTTCAAGACCCGACTTTCCAAAATGGAGGCACGCTCCTTCCACCGACCAGCTTTGCAGTTCCCTACCAACATCGAACTCCGCTTTAGCAAGGTACGGACTGCGAAGAAGAAAAAAGACAAAGCAGGACGCAAAGTTGGCAAGGGCGGCAACATCGGCGAAGGACTCCACAGGACGAGTGACCTGACACTCAAGGATACCAGCAACTTTGTTCTTTGGGAATACTCTGTACGTCTTCCTCAAGTCATGGTCTATGTTAGGCGCTGGCTCATTGCATCACAGGAGGAGCATCCTCCCATTGTTCCAAATTTCGGCATGGGTAGCATACTCGTCAATTATTATCGCAAAAAGGACGAAAAAGATGATTATATGCCAAGGGTAGGTTCTGGTGGAACCCAGAAAGACGCGCTGACGGGAATGGTTACCCAAGCTCGACCTCGGTGTTCCATTTGTGCTTGAGCCTCAGGATGAATCTCCGTTCATGAAGTTTGGCTACGTTTATCCTGGTCAAACCTTTCCTGCTCTTTACAATAACCTTGTGCGCGCGCCGCTCTTCCGACACAAACCCTATTCCACCGACTTTCTTGCAGTGAGGTACGAAACACTGTGCCCCCGCATCCATCGCGTCTAAAGAAGAACGATGTTTAGGAGTACTACGAAAGGGGACACGAAATATTACCTTCGGGAGATCAAGAACCTCTTTGTGATCGGACAGACGTATCCTGTGACAGAGGTTCCAGGCCCGCATTCACGAAAGATAACAAACACCATCAAATTCAGACTGCAGATCATCGCATTCAAACTGCTCAGAAAGAGTGCAGAAGAGCGTCTGAAAATATCACGTTTGATGAAGTACTTTCCGGATCAGAACGAGCTTCAGATGCGGCAGAGGCTCAAAGAGTTCATGGAGTATCACCGACGAGGACCTCACCAAGGCTTTTGGCGGCTCAAGGCTTCTGTCACGATCCCGAGCGACACAGACATGCTCAAGATGGTCGGTCCCGAGCAAATTGTCCTTATGGAAAGCATGCAAGTGGGGCAGCGTCACCTGCAGGACGCAGGGTATACACAGACTGCGGAACAGACAGAGGATGACGACGGTGAATCCAAGCTGTCGATAGAGCAGCAACTTGCTCCGTGGATCACAACCAAGAACTTTTTGTTCGCTACTCAAGCCAAGGCGATGCTTCGGCTGCATGGAGATGGGGATCCCACCGGCAGGGGGGAAGCATTCAGCTTTATTCGCATCTCCATGAAGGACATCTTTGTCAAGGCTGGCGAGGACTACGAGCAAAAGCTAGGTACGACAATACCGTTTCCGGTTCCATGTCACCATTACCCACGTGACTCTCAGCTGAGGCTGAAAACCGACCCAAATCCGCACACAGATACAACGTTGCGGAACAACAACAGATTTACAAGTCTGAAATTGAGAGGATATGGAAGGCGCAGTTTGACTCGTTGAGCCGCAAGGATGAACCGCAGCTGACACCCGAAGACGAAGTGCAGCCCGCTCCGGAGCCCAAGAAGCTTGTACAAAGGCAAGCGTCCATGAGAGCTGAGGGGAGCACTTTTTCGCCCGCCATGTCACCTGCTCCCGGTCGGCCTGCTTCCCCGGCCTTTAGTCGGGGATCATCGTTGGAGCGTGACCGAGAAACGAGCGTCGGTCCAGAGGGCAGTCGTAAGGTGTTGCGGATAAAGCGCCTGGTTCGTAGCATGTTCTTGCTTTCACCGAGTCCCCCCGACGCGCGTTTACTTCAAGGTCGATGACGAGTGGCAAACAGAGATTATTCGCGATCCAGCCGTCATCCGTGCGTATGTCCGTGCGCGACTCCTGATCGAAGAGGAAGCCACTCTCGCTGATAATCTTGCGCCAACCGGAGACGCGGACACGGACAAACGGTACAAGAAACGGTGCGTTCTACGTTTACGTAGCACGCTATCCTCCGGGCTCTGACGGTCCGCTGGCGCTTCAGGCTGGAAGAGCGCATCGCGAGAATGAAAAAGAACCAGGAACGACGCCTACACCGCAAGAATGCAAAGATTGTAAAGGAGGGGGGTACCCCGATGCAGCTCAGTCGGCCTCTGAAACCGGACACGACGGTAACGATGTGGTTTCGTCGGGTCGTGCGGTGTGTTGACCCGTCCGTCCGTCCAACAGCGGCGTTGTGGACACTGCGGTCAAATGGGGCACATGAGTACGTGACCTTGGTTCGTCGTGCCGCCTGGACTCTGACGGGAGATGCTGGCAGAGACCAACCGAAAATGCCCCCGCTGGGCAGAGTTCAACAGCGGTGCCCCACCGGTCCCTTCGACGCCCTCTGGGACGAGTCCGCCCCCTGCGACGCCGGGTGGATCGGGTTTCAGTGGTTTCAACAAACCGTCGCAGAATGCGTCCTATGGTTTCAACGCTGCTGTTCCGTCTCCTCTTGCGACGAGCCCTCCGGTATCGGCCATGGAGGACGCTGAGCGTCCCATGACGCCTTCGGGGGCTGCTCCCAAGATCAAACTCACGCTCAAACGTACCTAGATGTTTCAGAGTCGTATTCGCAGTAGTACTTGTCCATCCATTGCACGACATGATGTAGAACACGCACGGCCAAGCCGAGATATAAAGTACAGTACGGGGTGAGAGCAGCATCCAGACTATATAATTGATCAAGCAGCAGCCATCTCGACATCTACTGATGGACTGCGAGCGAGCGATCTTGGAGACCCGGGCTCTGAGGATCCAAAGCGCTTCTTGTAGTCCTCGTTGATCCTGACGAGCAAGTACCGAATGAGATCGGCATGTCGTCTCCTTTCGTCGAGGGGATGAGCCAGCTCGATCTTGTCCACCTTGCTCACGAGCTCGTCGTTTGACGATCTCGAGTGCAGGCCAGAGAGATGTTTGTGAGCGGGCACGGGAGAGGACATTGTTGAGCTAGGGGTAGTTCCGCGGGAGGTGTCGGGGGAAAGGGGAGCAGAGGTGGGAGAAGGGGAACGATACATCTCTGTGATGGGGGGCAACCTGAGCGGACCGGCATCGGGCTTGAGGGACGGAAGGGTGAGATCCGAATCTTCGAGCGAGAGGATGGGATAGACGCTGCCAGAAGAATCAGGGACGTGCGAGCCAAGTGGGGCCAGGCCACGGTGGGCGCCGAGGCGGGATGTGGGCTCGGGGAGATCCGAGACCGAGTGGGGGGAGGACTTGAGTGGGGTCATGACGGTATGGACGGGCTTTCTCAGGTAGTCGGGCGTAGCCAACTGGACGGGAGGGGCAGCACCGCGGGGCACACGGACATAGTCGAGATGCGCAAACGAGTCCGAGAGGGAGGCATGATGGGGAGGGGTTGCGTTGGAAGGGGTCGAGCTGGAAGAATGCGGGGAGGTGGGGTCGAGAGGCGGGGTAGGGTGGAGGTGACTGTGGGGGGAGGATGAGGGATAGGCCGAGGAGGTGTAGGCGGGATGGTGGACGGAAAAGTCGTGCGAGGCAGACGGGGAGATGGTGCGGTTGTGGAGATGGGTGATGTGGTCGGAGGGATAAGCGGGACCGGACTGGGGGGTGGGCACGGAGGTGTAGGGGGACGGATATTGAGACGGGTGGGCAGACCTGGAGAGAGAGAGGGGAGGGGAGGGATACGCAGTGGACGGGTAGTGATGAGGGGGGCACGCGGCGTCGTGAGAAAAGGAGGGGGACGAGGTGGGGAGACCGGGCATGCCTGCGAGGCCGAGCTGATTGAGACCGTCGGTATCAAAGTAGGAGGCGGGAGAGAGGCGGTCCGAGTGGGGGGGACGATGGACAGTACCGGTGACGTCGCGGCCGAGGGTGATGAGAAATTCGTTCACGGCCGCGAGCTCCTCCGGGGTGCGAACGTCGAAGGAGACGGAGCGGGGATTGAAGTCGTACTGGGCGACGTCATGGACGTACGCGATGTCGTTGAGACGCTCGACCATGTCTGGGGAAGGGGGTGAGGGGGGAGGAGGAGAGAGGGGCATGGACGCACGGGGGTCGTAGGCAGGAGTGACCTTTCTCTTCTTGACGTCGGCGAAAAAGTCGTCGACGGCATGGTCATGGGAGCGCTTGTTGCGGGGGGCAGGCTTGCTGGGGTCCCAGGAGGGGACCTGGTTGTGGAGGAAGAGGTCGTAGGCGGCGGAAGGGACGTGGCGGGCGTGCTGGTC
Organism: Boletellus deceptivus; assembly: GCA_038090195.1. Lineage (NCBI taxonomy): Eukaryota > Fungi > Basidiomycota > Agaricomycetes > Boletales > Boletaceae > Boletellus > Boletellus deceptivus. Next base: position 197,910 of record JBBPMG010000004.1, read on the forward strand.
CGAGTCGGGGGCGGCTGGGGCGGCGGGGTGAGAAGACGGAGGGAGGAGGGGAGGAGGACGAACCGGCGGCGGGTTTCGCAAAGGGGGCAGGGGGGGTCGCCGCGGCGGGCTTGACGGAGAGGGACCTGTTGAGGACGCCCTTGTTTGGGGGGGGATCGCCGCGGACGCGGGAGACGTAGGCGGGATCGTTGACGGTGATGGCCTTGGAGTGCTTGTGCTGGGCGTGGTGCTCCTCGGTGTGGATCTTTTCGTGTTTTTTGAGATCCTGGGGCCGCTTGAACGACTTTTTGCAGATCTGGGGGGCGTGAGCGGGGGAGGGCGGGGGCGGCGGGGACGGACCTCGCATACGTGGGGCTTGAGGGGCGTGTGCACTGCGGACGGTGAGCGGGGGGGCGGGGAGCGGGCGGGGGGGGCGCGGACCTCTGAGATGGCTGGTGATGTGGTCGCGCTTGGCGCACGAGGTCGCGCAGTCCTTCCACTTGCAGGAGAGGCAGAGGTTGTTGGTCGACTTGCGGCCGATGTGGTCGTTGCAGAGGTGGTTGTAGAGCAGCTCGGGGTCGCCGAACGCGGCCGCGCAGCCGAGCCACTCGCAGACGTGGTCGCTCGCCATGGCTCGTCGTCGCACAACCCAGCGCCGCGTGAAATATCCCGGCCGCGCCAAGCCGGGCGATCGCCAAGCACGCCAAGCATGCCGAGCACTCGGAGATCCCCGTGCCTGCCAAGCCGACGCGTCTGCCGACCTGCCGAACGTGCTTGCCATGCCCCGCCACGCCGCGCACGTCCAGCCGCTCAAGGAGGCCTTCCAGCTCGTCGACCACGACAGGGACGGCGAGATCACCGCCCACGACCTCCGCCAGACCTGCGCCAGCCTCGGTCCGTCCCGCCCCGCCCCGCCCCGCCCCTCCGTGCTGACTGCCCGCAGGCATCGCGCCCTCCGACGCCCTCCTCGACGCCCTCCTCGCCGCACGCCCTGGCGCCGCCTCCCCGCACCCCGCCGAGCGCGGCATCAGCTTCCCCATGTTCCTCACCATGATGAGCGAGCGTCTCTCCCAGTTCGACCCCGAGGCAGACCTCGCCGACGCCTTCGAGTGCTTTGACGACAACGACGCCGGCCTCGTCAAGGCAGACGAGATGCGCAAGTGGCTCGCGGACGTCGGCGAGCGCATGGATCCGCAAGAGGTCTCCCCCCTCCTCCCGCCCGTCTCCCGCTCACAGCCCTCCAGATTGACAAGTTCCTCAACGGTCCGTTCACCGACCGCCACGGAAACTTCAACTACCGCGAGTGGATAAAGGTCCTCCGCGTGCACGACGACGCCGACGAGCGCAGCCCGCCCTAGTGTACACGTACTAGCGAAATGTCATCCGTCCCTCGCTCGAAAACGTGGTCCAGCACTGCCCGTCGGGATGCTGCGCCCCTGCCGGCGTGTCCGCGAGCGCATCCACGACGCCGTGTGAACGCCAAGTGCCTTGTGCACGGCAGCTGGCCCGCTGCCAAGCCCACCAATGGCGCTTGGCCTTTTTGCGTTGTGCACGCATAAACGCCCCGGTCTGCCAAGCAGACTGGCCCCTCGTGACGTACACCTGCCCTTCGACGCCGTGCCACTCTCCCCCGGTCGCACTTTCATAGCCTTGTTCCCCAAAACCCGCGCTCAAGGCGATGCGGGTCATCGCCCACCGCAGTGACCGTCGCCTCGCACCTCTCCCGTGGCAACGGTCTCTTTCCTATCGTGTGCAAGCGCTTCGGCGGCCGGAAAAGCACCTGCACGTTCTCGACATCAGCGATGGGATGCAGTGAGCACAGTGCCGCGCCTGGACGGAACATGTACCCCGACGCGTCCTCTTGGACCGACCGTTTGCCCTCCAGCCTTGCCCGCCAGCACGACCCCCTCGGTTTCCGCAGTCGGGCATGGTGAGGTGGAGATGATGTCACTTTCCGGTACAGCACGTGACGGCCGATGGGCATGTCCTCCTCGTTGCCCGCCCGTGCCTTTGCTCGTCGAGCGCACCGTGCGCGCACGTAGGGTCGGGCAGGGGAGAGCAGCATCCGCACGACCGGGATGCGGGCGACATGGCAGGCGGGCGTGAGGTCATGCTGGCCCCGAGCCAGTGGGCGCTGGTGGGCACACCCGCTCCGCTGACCAGCGACGGACTGCGTGTGCGACGGACGCTGCTGCTGGACCGCCGCGTCGCCGCCCGACGATGTACATGTCTTTCTTGGACCGCGAGTCAAAGTGTGGCTTAAATAGCGGGTGTTGGCCGCGCTTGTCCGTCTTGGAGCATGTCTGCGCTCAAGCTCGCCGCCGCTGCGTTCGGCCGCGACAAGCCCCATGTGAGTGCACGCCCGCACCCAGCACCATCGCCGCCCGTAATCGCCCTCCAAGTCGTCCATCACAGACTGGATCGACATCCTCACCTCGCCCTCCCACGCCGACGAAGCCTACGACGGGTGCGTCCTCTTCCCCCCCCTCCGCTCTCGTGCTCCCATCTCCCGCCAGCATCCCAGAGCTAGCGACCTCGATCAGCCTGCAGACGACCGGGTAATCCTTATCTCACCCATCCTCTCCCCGCTGATCCCACCCACCCCAGCCCTTCGGAGGCTTCCAGAGCCATCAGGAAGAAGATAAAGCATGGCGATAACCACCAAAAGTACCGCGCACTTGTGGTAGGACGCATACACCCCCCTTCCCCCCTGTCCCTCTCACCGACCTGCCAGATTCTCCAAGCCCTGATGGAAAACGCCGACCACAAGTTTCAGAGTGCGCACCCGTTCCTCTTCACTCCCCCAGACGTACCCTCACCCTCGGTTCACAGTCGCCTGCATGGACGACCAGCTCGTCGACGCCATCAGGCACCTCGCCTCCGATCCCACCACAGATCCCAAGGTCAGGCGAAAGTTGCTCTCCATCCTCGCGGCGTGGAACGCTCAGTTCAAGAACGACCCGTCCTTGTCCACCATCGCCAGCCTGCACACGGTCTCGCGCTCGCTCGATCGTCGATCGCATGCCCGGTCGGAAAGCGCCGACGCCCAGTCCCTCAGCGACAAGGAAGCCGCAAAGAAGCGGGCAAAGCAAGAGAAGGAGGACGCAAAGGAAAAGGCTCGCAAGGCGGCGGAACAGGCACGGCAGGCAAGGAATCGACCACGCAGCGCCCCCTTCAACTTTGAGGCGGTCGGTATCGTTCCCACTAGCCCACCCACGTCTCACACCGTCTCCAGGAGAAACCCAAAGTGCTGACGTCGATTGCCAACGCCAGCCAAGCCTCGAGCAACCTGATCAATGCGATCATGCTGGTCAACCGGGAAAAGGAGAACATCACCACCAACGCCCGCGTTCAAGCGTGCCTCGACAACGTCAAGACTGTCCGCAAGACCATCGTCCGGTACATACAGGTAACGTCCTTTCCGCGCAAGCCATCCACCATCTCGTCACGCACCACAGCTTGTGGAAAACGAGGAAGTGATCGGGACGTTGATCGAAACCCACGAACGGATCGTTTCCGTACTGCAGACGTATGACGACGTGAGTCATGCGCCAAGACGGCCTACTTGCCTTTCCATGACAACTATTTGCGATAGCTTTCGGGGCGCTCACATACCCAAGATCCGACCGACGGGGCACAGGCAGCCATGGACAGGATGGCCATCACTCCAGCCGAGTCGGAACGCGCAGGGACACCGTCGTCGCGCGGGCAAGACACCCACGGTCACACCAGCACGGGAGGATACGTTCACCCAGATTTACAGGATCTGTCCTTTGGCGGACTGGGCAGCGAGCAGGGTTCACTACCCCCGCCGATACAGCCCGTGCACCGGCATGACACATCGTCCGATGCTGTATGGGACCAGCACAGAGGAAGCCTTTCTGATTTCAGTGATTACGAGGGCGAGGAGGAACCCCAACTGGCTGGAACTCACCTGGCAGGACCGAGCTCCGGGGGGCGTTCAGGAGCGCGGGTGGTCGAGGACGAAGATCCCTTTGCGGACCCGTTCGCCGATTGACGTCACCTGGTAGCGTGCGCGACCTGCTGTTATACAGTATAATCTTGACCAGGAATACATTACACATTAGTTGCTGTATATGAACTCCTCGGGGAATCGTACGACGAGTCAGCTGCTCTCGATGCTGCTGTCCATCTCGCTGCTCGCATGGTCCCCCGTGCCCGACGCCGCACTCATTGCTGGTTGCGAGTGTGGTTCTTGAACATGGGGCTGGGCGGTCTGTCCTTGCTGCTGTTGGGGAGGAGGTATCATGGCATGCACGCTCGTGCCCAAGGCACCCAGACCAGGGCCCCCTATCATGCCCATCGGGCTCTCGAGATACAGTCGGATCAACACGCTCTCCAAAGCAACGACGCTCGGGGTCGGATACTCGTATGCGCGCGCATGCTCGCGGATAGCGTTGAAAAGCACGGACATGCGCTCCCACTGCTCGTTCTGGGACAACGGCGCAGGGACCATCTGCGGGTATGGCGCGCCAACGCCAGGCTGACCGGGAAAGTGTGGAAACGGGTGCGGCAGATGGGCCAATGGAGCGCCGGCGGGGAACGCAGTCACATGGGGCTGCGGTAGGGGAGCGGCGGCACTGCTGGGCGTGGCGCCGTCCGTCGGTGTGGACGCGACGACAGGCGACAATGCGCCGCGCTTCGACTTGGCCTTTTCGGCTTCCACCGCCGCACGCCTGCCCCGGCGGGTAAAGGGAAGATTGGCGAGTCCGACGGGATGTGAATGTTCTGCAATGTCTGGAGGAGGAACGACGTCGGCCCACGCGAGAAAAGCGCGGAACGGCACGCACAGCAAACGCGGACCTCCTCGGTGTCAAAGTACGTCTTGTAGCTGATGGACGCCTGGCACCCCTGTCCCTCGAGCTTTGGCGAGAGGTTGGAGTGAGAGCGAGACAGACGTGCGCGCGCTCACCTTTCTGCTGGGCACCTTTCGGACCCTCTCGGGGTGCTTCTTGACGTACTTTTTGCGCCCGCTGCGGGAGTGGCGGGCGCAGACGAGCTTGGTGTGGTCCTTGAAGCGGGGCGGGACTGCCTTGCTGCCGTGGGTGTCGCCCTTTACGAACTCGACCATCTGCGTCTCTTCTTCGTGCGCCCGCCACTCCTGGAAGGCGGCGATGCTGGGAAAGACGAGGGTGTAGCCGTCGTCAGAGTCGCCGGAGCCATACGGCGGACGGGTCGCGGACGGCGCGGGCGAGGACGAAGACGGGACGTTTTGGGTGTAAGACTGGTGCTGGTTCTGCTGCAAATGTGGAGGCAAAGGCTGGGACATGGCCAGTTGCCCGAGCCTGAAATGCTGGAAACTCATGCTTTTTTGTCAAGGAATTCGATCCAAAAACTGGGAAACTTTGCAAAAAAGAAAAAAGAAAAAGAAAAGGAAAAGGATGTCACACAATTTCTGCCGTCACACGTCACACACCGAGATGACCTCCTCCCTCCGCAATTCGCTGCACAGGCGCAATCACAAGGAGCGCTCCCAGCTTGCTCACCGTGCAAAGTATGGCATCCTCGAAAAGCACAAGGATTATGTGCTCCGGGCGCGCGACTACCATGCCAAGCAGGGCCATCTCAACCGGCTCAAGCAAAAGGCCGCAAACAGGAACAAGGACGAGTTCTACTTTGCGATGAAGCGCGAGCGGACCGTAGAGGGTGTCCATGTCAAGGAGAGGGGGAACGAATCCATGCCCATGGACATGGTCAAACTGCTCAAGTCTCAAGATGAGGGCTACATCCGGACCATCAAGACCGTCGGGCTCAAGGTCTGTCGGTCGACTCCATCGCGTCGGCCATTGTTCACGCGCCACAGAAAATCGACAAGATCAAACGCCAGCTCACTGACCTGGCAAATCTCGTCTCGCCTGTGGTCAAGGACGACGAGCCCCTTGCGGACTCGGAACTAGACACCCTCCACGATGCAGGCGTGATCGCGCCAAAACAAAAGCATGGTCGTACTCCTGCCAGACACATCGTATTTGCAGAGGACGCTGCGGAAGGCGAGCGCTCTCTTCACTCGCTACCTTGTGTGCTGACGGCGATCGTAATCAAGCTCGAAAGCACGTCGAGCAGAGCACCTCGGCTCGCAAGGACGCAAACGATGTGCCCTCGACAGGATCACCTGGCACCTCCAAGCTTGGGTGGAAGATCCAGGATGTTACGACATCAGGGCGACGACGAAGGAGGCGGTCCACCGTAGCCGCCACCGACAGCACGGTAGAAGAGGAGCCGGATCCAATACATACTGTGCGCACCTAAACACTAGTTTTGTTTTCACCATCCTACCCCCACCACAGACACATCGCAAGCGGCTTGTTAAAGAGCTTGCCGCGCGACTCACCCGCGACACCCAGCTGTCGTATGCGCTTCGTGAACTAGAAATGCAACGTTTGCTCGCCGGTAAGGGTGGTCGAAAGAAGGTCCGAGGAGCTGAGCTTGTCAAAGAGGATGGCGGGAACAACTCTGACGAAGACCACAGCCCACGGAAACAAAAATCCAGTTCGTCCGTTTATAAACCACGTGTATACAAGTGGAGGATAGAAAGAAAGCGGTAGGATAGCAATGTCCCTAGATCGTGAGGGTCCTGGAGTCGGATAAATAATAGAGCTTCTAGATCTGATCATTAAATGACACGTATAGCGAGCGCAATGCTTGTAGTCAGGAACAACGCTGTCGTCCACCGCGCAGACGTGCGAATCGTGCTTCCCGACGATGATGACCCCGATGCCGCAGTACCTTGGGTGATCGGTGTAGCAATGGGGGACGTGGGTGAATACGTGACCCCGTTGGCGGTGGCGGCTACCTCGAACACAGAACCACCACCATATTCATAAAACTGAGTTCGCCCCCGGTCAAGGTCGAGTTAGGACAGTAAGATGGATCACCAGACTCACATCAACGAGCATAAAGTTGGGATTTCGGCCGTACTCACTGGCGCATAGACTAACCTGCTGACCAAGCGAGTTGGGCCCAGACACGGCATTAGTCTGATTGGCCTGGCTAGGGTCAGGCACGGGAAGTCCAAGGAACAGTGTGTCGAGAAAGTGGTTAATGAGGTACATTTGCGTGGATGAGTTCCCCTGTGTACGGTTCACGCTGCAGTCAAACGTCGTCGTAACGTCATAAGGTGTTTCCCAAATGTTGGTAAACTCTGGGGGGACATGGTGATCAGAATACGAGAAAAACACGAGAGTTTGGTGGACGGCACCGTCAATTATATAAGGGACGGAGTTGAAATCCGCTGATGCGTCCATGAAGGTGATGAGACGCTTTCCCGTGTCGATAAGACTCCCTAGGGTGGGCCATTGAGTCGCGGGGATCGATGCTGAAGGGGGCGCATACGAGACGTTGTCCAGTCCGGCGCCCTTGAAGACGGAATCATATGCAGTGGGAGCAAAATCGTCCGAGTTGACGATCAGGAGAGAGAGAACTGAGTCGGCGTCAACACGGGGACGACACCTCTGGCGCCGTCTCACCTTCGTTCGGGTTGGCATCCAGCCACGTCTTTACTGTGCGGCTGTTCAGCATGTCAAGGATCAGGCTGCCGCTGCCACGACCTACCGGTGGCGAGATACGTGGAGAGGGGTCCTCCGTTGTAGAGATCCTGAGCAGAGAGTGAGAAAGGAGAGGGCCAACGGACGATCTGCACGCACGCAGGAAGTATGGCAGAGCTGTATGACGCCCGAGAGGTTGTGGGTCTGCATCTGCAACATACGGATGCCGTCCTTGAGCTGCTGAGAGACTGGATGTGTGCAGTCGGTGATCTGCTCCTGGATGCGATCGGCCACATACTGTTATAATCCTGGTTCGTGGCGACTGCGATCTTGGTCAGCCTTGACGCGGCGGGCGGGTGGACGGACGTACGGTTATCGACCCCGACCGCATAGGAATCGTGAGCGCCGACAAAGGTGACATTGCCAAAGGAGCGGTCGCAGAGATCGGGGCTGCCGTTGCACACGGTTGCGCGCGGGACGGGGGGGGCAGCGAGGGCCGAGCGGGGGAGCAGGAGTGCGGCGGCTAGCGGGGCGACCAGCATGGGGTGCGGTGGGGGGTAGTGCCGTGGCCATCTCGTCCGCCCCGGGTCGATATGTGCCGTAGGAACTGTGCAAGGCCATCAGCGAGCATGACAGAGCCCGATCAGGAGATTCAAGCGGAGTTTGAATGTGTATCTATTCGTGTGCTACTGTACAGGATGCGGAACCAAGCCAGGGACGGAAATACAGGTGAGATGGTGCTGCTAAGACAAGGACTCGGTGATGCTAAAGTGGACGTGGTCTCCCTCGCCCAGCGTAAGTCTGACGGGCAGCCTTGGATCGATGCGGACCGGCGCGCTCGAGCCGACGAAAAAGTCGCCGCGGGTAAAGTTCCTCGTGATCGCGGCGGCCTCCTCCTCGGTGAGGTTGCGCGGCCGCTTGCTCGGGCGAAAGGTCGAGGAAGATGCGCCCGTGAACGTGCCATTGTAGTCATAGTATTGGTGTTGGGTCAGCGTCGGAGCGCCGTGGACATACCCTATCGGCGTCTGGGCAAACGTGGAGACGCCCGGCGCTGCAACGAGTGAGCGGGCGCGTGTGTGCCATACGGGCAGGGGGCCTACTCTGGTGAGACTGGCTGGCGTGGTCCGTCTCAGGATCAGGGTAGGCGCAGGTCGAGCCAATGCCCCTTTTGAGGCAGCTCTGAGAGGCGGTCACGCAGAGGCTCAGAGGGCAGGCACGCACGGGACCCACCTGGCAGGGGAGGACCTCGCTGCACCGCGTCTTGCCCGAGTGGCATGCGGTGCAGGCCCGTCTGACGGACGGTGCCTTTGCTGGAGACGGTTCTCTGACTGCGTGGGTACGATACAGCTACGGGGTAAGCTAACCTTTACGGATGGGTCCCTCCGGAGACGTGCCGTTGTTGCTTTGTTGCTGTTGGACCGCATCTGTGGCGTGTTGCTGGAGCTGATGCAGTTGCTGTGCCTCCATCGCCGACGCCGCGTCCTGGGCCGGTGTGGATGCCTCACTGAGGGCCGACATGGGAGTTGCGGAGCGGGGCGGGTCCGATCCACCGCGGGCGACACGCCAAGTATATATGCGAGCCATCGGAGCTCCTGCCTCTTTCGGCAGGTCCTGTGTGGCTCTGTTTGTCCTGCCACCCGGCGGTCCTGCCGAGCTTGGCAACTGCACCCGGCACCCCACCGGCTACTCGGCTGTGCGGGCTGCCGACGGCCGCCTGCCTCCCACCATGTCGCTCCCGCCGTCGCCCCAGCCGCCCGTGCCGTTCGCCGACTTTGAGTATGCGTTCGACCCCGCCCTCTCGAGCCTGTTCCCCGTCCCCGCCCCCGCCCTGCCGCCGTCCGCAGACCTGTTCTCCCCCGCGGAGACCACCGACCTGCTCGGCTTCCTGGACAACTTCAACTGGGACCTCGAGTCCGACCCCGCATTCACCGACATCGCCCCCCCCCCCGCCGCCTCCCCGCCGCCCCCCCCCAGCCTGCTCCCCCCCCTCGCCCGCTCGCCCCCAAGGCCGCAGCTCCCTCTGCCCGCCGAGCAAGATCCGTCCTCGTCGCCCCCAGAGAGCGCCGCTCGGGCACGCGCTGCCAG